>CAUYQG010289651.1:0-53823 GCA_963574415.1 Tarsius wallacei
TGGCACCATAGCCTGGCCACCAGATTCTGACTTGTGCTGTGAATAGAATCCACAGCCAGGTGTGGGATGCCACTGTCACACAACTCATACTCCAAAGGCAGGTTGTCTCTATACCATGGAGCCATCTTCACAAGGTGCTCATACACTGCACCTTTTGTAGCCACTGATGCTCAAGGCAGGCTTATGGTGGCCTTCCTTCTCTAGACCCCAGCCTCAGCCAGGTGCCCCCACCCCATGTCCAACCTTCTTTTTTTTGAGACATTCCTTTGGTCATCAAGAAAGCTGTGCCTTTAAAAATTAACTTCCAAATTTCCAAGTAAAAACCTCCTGGAGTGGGGAAACGGCCTCCCCTCCCTCATTCTTTCAAAACTGATCAAGATCAGATGTGTGTGTGTGTTGGGGGGGTGTAGGGTGACAGGTTCAAGATGTGGATTTAGAACTCAGCTCGATTCCAGAGCCAATCAAACTGCGATGCCTCCAGAGCTTTTCCTAATAGGATCCAGTCAAACGTCAAACTTCCAGGCCAGCAGTGAACAATCCCTTGCTGGTCTTCTTAGGCAAATAAAACCCAAGGCAGCGGGACCCACAAACACTGCCCCATCTGCCTGGATGCTGTTATGTGGGATTCTGGAAGATTCAACATGAACTTTCCAAAGGGAAGATCTGGGGTGAAGACTCGCCCATGTCCAGACACCAGCAGGGCCAGGGTGGTCAGTGCAAGAGGCTGGAGTCCTGGGCTTGTCCCCCAGTCCCCACTCAAGGTCCCTCATTGCCTTTGGGATAAAAGATCAACTCTCTGGTAAGGTCTGTGAGGTTGATAAAAATGATATCAAAAGAAGAATAATATTTTTTGACATACACAGTACCATGAAATTCAAATCTGGTGTCCACAAATGAAGTTTTGTGAGGACACATTCATGCCCACCTGGCCACTAATTGTCCACAGCTGCCTTCTTAATGTGATGACAGTTGAGGAGCTGTAGCAGAGACCATGGTGCTCACAGAGTCTCAAATGCACAGGATGTGTGGCCTTTACAGAAAACTTTTGCTGTTGGTGGTTAGAACTGTGAAAGCTGGTTGTCTAATAGCTGCCCTGAGCTCCCACAGCCCTCTCCCACACTCCCTGGTAACCTTCTGGACCTCTCCCAGTCCATTGATAAAGCTGGGTTATCTGGGGGAACTCCAGAACTCTGCCACAGCCTGTGCAGGTGTCTGTCCTCATTGATGGCACCCACTGCTCTCCCTGTACTTGGTGGTTTGAATCCCATCCCTGATTTACCGACTGTTCTTTCGACAGGGCATGCTTCCTCCTTCATGAGTCTTAGCTCATGCTGTTCCCTGGGCCTAGCATGTCATTCCTTACATCACCACCACGCACGGAGTCAGCTGACCTCTTCCTCTCCCCAGCCTCTTCTCCCTCTAAATAAGGTCAGAGTCCTCATATACTTTGTAAGAAGGTCACTGTGCTGCCACACCTAAGTTGGCATCATCTTCCACCTCCTTGAGGGCAGATAATCTGCATCAAAATATTTGGAATTCTTTTGTATGGGAGACTTATCTCTTCTCTCCAATTTATTCAATCATTTATTTAATCAGCACGGCCTCATGTATATTTATTTTTACTTTGGGTGGTTATTCAATAACACTTTATGTATTTTGTTGCTCAAACTGTTCCATCTTTGGTCTCTGGCACTATTTCAGTTGGCTCCTGTGTCCCTTTGACATTCTCTCACCATTGTGGGTGGCTGTGCTTATTATTTGTCTTAGTATTTCCTTACTTTCTGGCACTATGAGACACCCGGGTCATCTTGTATAGTCCTGTCCCAGTCCTACTACGATAAGCTACTGCCCCAAGGAGCCTTGGTTCCTTTTAGTGGACAATGATATTAGAAACCAAGATCTGGGGGCAGGTGGGCTCATTGCAGCTGGGTTGTTGTTGCTTTTAGGTCCTCTCAGCTCATGGAGGAAGGGGATGGACATGTGCATATTAACCCACGTGTAAACACATATCTATAAATATGCTTTATGTGGAAACACCTGTATCTATACAAAGCTCCACATGAGTTCTTTCCAATGTCTCCAGCTCTCATCCACCACCCTATGGACCATTCTGGCCTTCTCCCCTTCCTATCTCACTCCCACAGTGGGAAACTGGCTCCCACCACCTGCCACCCACTTACTCCATCATTCAGTGGCAGTGGACATGGATATCAGTGTCAGAATTGCTCATCAGTGCTTCCCCCCATTCCGCGGAAAACAACTTTATCAACTAGAGTCCAGTGCTTACATGTGGTTCCTTTTGCTTCAGTCTTGTCAACTCCACTCCTTCCCAGAGTTCCTTAGGTCAACATCCTTCCCTTTCATGGGGGTTGTCTCAAACACTTGTGATGCAGTTAGATTGGTTGGTCATATCTGCTCTCCATCCTGGGATGGATAATTGTTTTATGAGTTAACATGCTTGGCTGTGGGCTGCCCGCAGGGTGAGGGGTTAAGGGACCCTAGCACTTCCAGCTCTCAGTCCAAGAGAGGCATCCTCCTTGAAAGGAGACTGAAGATGTGAGCAGTTAGGAGCAAACACACAGAAGCAGGGTGGACACACAGTGAAGGGGACTCCGGGCATTGGAATAGAGCCCTGATATGTCTGTCCACCGTGGAATTTATGTGTACTCTGACAACAATGGTTATGTGATCTTTTTGGGGGGTATTTAAAAAATTTTTAATGACTGAAACAAAAAAAACATCTAAAGGGTATGCGATCTTAAACAAGATGTTCACATACTCACTCTCTAAAAAAACTTTGGGCACTGACTCCATACCATGTACAGCAGATGAGAATCCTAGGGGCTGGACGTCCAGCAGGTATGTCTAATTGACAGTAGTTACAGGTGTGATGGTCAAAGTCTACCTGGAACCCCCTTTGACTCCCTCACAAGAAAAGTTATTGGCATTCCAGGAAGAGATATTTCATTTATAGAGGTGAACCTGGGCCTACTCTCATTCACTGAAAAAGTGAACCTTCTCATACTTTGCTACTCCTTGGGTGACATTCTTGTATCTCAGCATACAGCTACACCAAGGTGACTGTGGATCTGCCTTGGGTAGGACGCTGTGGTCCAGGGAGCCTCAGCTTCTCCACCTGTGAAGCTCGGGGCTTGGGTCAGGAGGCTGTCAAGGTGGCTTCCAGCACTGCCACTTTAGGACACCAAGTTCAAACAGACATGAGTCAAACAGTTGATTAACTCAGGTTCTGTTTTTGCATTTGAACACTGAAGGCTTTTCCTAGTGGATCTGAAAAACAAACTCTGAAAGGCCCTTTTTACCCTTTTCAGGGATTATGTCGTAATCTAAACAAATATGTAAGAAGCAAAAACCAGAACTGGTGAGATGGGAGTTTAATGTAGCGTGCTTGAGGACGGTGTGGTGTGATCATTGTCTGGGCAGCTGGCAGAGCTGCTGAGATGGACTCACCGACGCATCTCTCCTCTCCCCCCACAAGATTCTTCAGCCAAACAGTCCCCTTTAACAGGAAGACCATTAACATTCCAGAAAAGCTGTGAGTCTGCTCTTCAGTGGGCCACCCAGGAGGCATCTTGAAGATGTCAGAGAAGGTGCAGAGACTCGCGGAAAGGCACTTCAGAGTTGCCATGGGTTCTTTTATGGGAATTCCTCACTCCAGGCTGCCCTTTCAAGGCATGATGGTGCTGACCAATTCACCAGACTGGGTCATCATTTTACAGCTCTCCGAGTGACCCTGAACCAACCCAAGCAAAGAACACAATCATCACAACAGCAGAGCCCAAGAACTATCGTAGTCCTCTCCTTGCCACATGGACCCTCCTCTTAAACCCTCCCACTGCATTCTGCACGGCTCCTCCATAACTTCACCCAGTGGGAGTCAGTAGACGAGCTGATCATGCATTTGTCTTTTTTGTGCCCATCAACCTCCCTAATAGACTAACTCCACTGGACAGGGATTCACTCACTGCAGAGATGACTGAGGATGGGGACTTGGGAAGGGTTCCGGCAGGCAGGCTCTGTGGGAACCTGGGTAGCATTACTTCTTGTTACTTCTCATCTGTGAAGTGGGGTAATGATCGTTCCCAGTGCAGAGGTATTATTACTATCTTCATTCTAGACATAAAGAATTTACACACTAAAATTTGATAAAAAAAGCACTGCACTAGGTACCCTATTTAGTACAGTGCCTTATTTATTGGTAAGTGATCCATCTATTCGTAAGTCATTCATCTATCCATCCATTTATCCTTCCTTCCTTCCTCCTTCCTTCCTCCTTTTTTCCCTCTCTCTCTCCCTCCCTTCCTTCCCACCTCCTTTTCTCCCTCCCCCCTCTCTCTCCTTTCCTTCCTTCCTTCTTTCCTTCCTTCCATCCGAACATCTGTCCATCCATCCATCCATCCATCCATCCATCCATCCAACTATCACTGAGTATCTCCATGATGAGGGCCCTGGGAATACCATGTGATCCTTCCAGAAGGTCCTTAGCTAATCACGGTGGAAAAATATAATCAAATAAATACCTACATTTCAACCCAGTAGATTCAAGGATACTAACAGAAGCTATGGGAGGCCAGGAGAAGGAAAGGCCTATCCTCCAGAGGGGAGGGGTAGTTGGGGCAGAGGGAGGCAGGAAAAGAAAATTGAGTGGGTCTTGTGTTCCAGATCATTGAGTTTGGGCCCAACATGTTAACTCAAGAGACCCTAATGTGGCCTTAGTGAGTGAACCTAAGCCTTAAGGATGAAAAAGAAACAAACAAAAGAAAAATGACTTTTTCTTCCTTGAAACGGCGGCAGCATTCCATCATCCTGAGGGCCCAGAATGGTTTAGACCTGCTGCACCTGATGGAGCATGGTTGTGACTATGTGGGCACTTACCTGGACATATTTCATCAGAAGACAAAGGTGCTGCACCTTCCTCTCAGGGCAGAGTTCTCCATCTGCCTGAGCCTTGACATGGGTGTGGACTCTCAAGGGAATTGGGGGCTGGAATCATTGGAATTATCTAAGTAATCAGTAATTTGTTCCCAGGAGAAGATGGCAGAGCTGATAAAAATTCACCTGATGGTGAGATTTCTCCCTCTTGCCCTCTCTGGAACACTGTTCACTTGCACCTCTGGGCAGCTCTATTTATTTTCCAGTGATGGTTCAGAGACTCCTTCCCTGATCATGATGTCCTCTTCTGCTCCTCTTGGCCCTCCTGACAGTGCAGCGGGTCATTCTTTAGTCACTCAAGCTGGTTTTCTTTATAATTTTCCTTCTCTCACTTCCAGCAACTCACTGGTCCCTTCTGCATCTCCTAGTCCTCTGGGCAGGTGTGTGTAACAGGCACCAAGGTGTGTGTCACAGGTGCCCAGGTATATGCTATCCATGCCCAGTTGTGTGTTACAGTTGCCCAGGTGTGTGGAACAGGAGCTCAGGTGTGTGCTATGGGCACCCAAGTGTGTATTATAGACACCCAGGTGTGTGTAAAAGACACCCAGCTGTGTGTCAAAGGCACCCAGGTGTGTGTAACAGGCACCCAGTTGTGTGTAACAGGTGCCCAGGTGAGTGTAACAGGGCCCAGGTGTGTTAAAGGCACCCAGGTGTGTATTACTAGTGCCCAAGTGGAAGCCTGGGCTTTTTCCTTTCCATAAAATTCATGACAAGTGGGCCATGAGCAATTTGCAGTTTGCACACAAAACCCAGGATTCCTGACTTATTCTGAGGAACGAGGTCATCTGCTCCTGATTGGGGTTGCCCGTTCCCACACAGCAACAATGGGTGGGAGCTGAAGGCCAGCTGCTGCCTCCAAGAAAGCCTGTTCTTGCACGCCTGCCACTGTCCCCACAGGACCAGGGGCACGTCCAGAGCAAAGGTATCCTGGAGGGGTCAGGACAGAGGGGCAAGGGGTGCTTTGGCAGAGATGGAAGGAAGATGGAGAATGTGGAGGGCCATCTATTCCTCACTCAGGGACCAAGCCAGGCCAGCGAGAGAGGCCAGGAGCTCATAGGGCTTGGGTCAGCCTGATCTTGTCAGCTGGGGCAATGGGCACCTCTGTGGTGCTGTGTGGACTGGGAACCAACAAAAAGCATCTCTCTTGGTTTTGGGACCTGCTCAGACCACAGCATAACCCTGGGTGCCCCAGGACCATCAGTCAGCAGAGTGAGCCCATGAAGGTAGCTTTCATTAATGGGGAGGACTAGAAGCCTGGCCAGTTCCTGCCCCTCTGAGATGTGGCTTGCTGTTCCAACTGGCTATGAGGAACTCTAAGCCACAAGGAGCAGAAGGGCTATCTCTCCTGCCCGGCATTGCCCGTAGTCTGGGCCCAGCAGCCACAGATTGATTTATTGATTGGAGTGGCAGCCACTTTCTTGTCAGAGATTTTAACCCAGGTGCACATGCTGGTGTGTGTGTGCCTCTGCTCCGTGTCAGTGATACGCCAGGCCTACAGAGGCCAATGCGTCCAGGCGGATGGACACCTGGGAAAGAGAAGGTGCCCCTTCCTCATCCTTCCTACAGGATGGGGACTTCCTGCATGAAGCATTTCCTCTTCTTCTGGGCCCCAGGGCACCTCAAGGAATCCTTGCAGTTGCCCTGCCTGATAGACCAGAACACTGGGTCTCAGAGATTCCTCCCCACCCACCCCAGGGTACAAGGCTGCGATTCAGATCTAGGCAGGCCAGGTCTGAATCACACCCGTTTACAACAGCATGGACTTGCTGCTGGCTGTCTGCTGCAGTGTCATAGTGCTTCATTCCCTTGTGTGCACAGGGCTCTGTAGTCTTGCCTGTGTCACCCTCCAGCACCCGCAGGGCCGGCGTGCAGATGTCATGCTCTCCTTTCTGCACAGAGTGCCCCCTCCACCCCCAGATCACTCCTTCCTGCCTCAGCCTAAATGTCCCCCCTGAGTCTTTTTCTTTTGTCTTTTTAGATGAATGGAATTTTTAAAATTAAAAAGCAAAATCAGATCTACATCTCTTGTGATAAAAGCCCATTTCCTTAGTTAAGTATCATTCTACAAAGGTCTTGTATTACCTGATGAAACTGAAATTGGCCGTAAACAGTCTGGATTCTGACTTCTCAAACTCCCTAGTGCCAGGCCCCACGGGCCATGATGGGCCTAAGATTTCTTGGCTTCAGGTGAGTCCACTCTGGTCCAGGAGGCAGGCCTTCCTTAAGACCTTTCTAAGAAAATGACTCCCTCTGCTGTGTTTCTAGTCATGTGTCTGCTGCTGCTGTGGGGTCTCCTCTCAGTGAACAGTCACCCCTGAGAGCACAAACCCCAGCCCTCCCCATGCCTGGCACCTCGGAGGGATCAAGCCACCAAACCACATGGGTATCAAGGTCATGGGCTCCCATGCTGCAGGACTCCAGTGCTGACTCTTAGTTGTATGACCTTGGGCAGCAGGTCACAGAACTCATCGAACCTCAGTTTGCTCACCTGACAAATGGATGTGACCACACAGCCTCTCCCACAGAGGCGCTGTGAGTGTTCAGTGGAATAATTGCTATGCCTCAGCATGGCAAGAGCTCAGGGACTCACTATTTTTAATATCTAATGTTATTAGTATTAATAGTGCACGTGGGGAAAAGAGACAAAGGCCTCAAGGGACCCCCACTGTCGGGTGTTACCACCAGGCCATGGGGCCTCAGGTATGGCCCCAAGAGAAATATAGAAGCACTTGCCAAGGAGCTGCCAGGATCCAGGACAGCAACAGGGAACATCACCTGTACCTTCATGACCCTTGCCTGTCTTCCCCACCGCCCTTCACTGCATGGGAGTCCTGAGCCAGGCCTAGGCTTCCTCTCCTCTGCTTACCATGGTCTTTGTGAAGCACGCAGTTTCTCTCCATCTCTCTCTCTCCCCTTCTCCCTCTCCCCACTTCTTCTCCTCTTATTCCCCTTTCCCCCCTCCACATGGTCCTAAGAACACGATGAAATACCAGAGATTTCCCTCCAGACGGACCCTGAGGCTGCCTATTGGGGTCCTGGAGGTACTCTTGAGCTGCTCTGTGAAAACCCCAGGGGCCTGCATCTGGGAGTTGCCATGTGGCACAGTGTTGGAACTTGAGAGGGTACCCCTGGGAGCATGCCCCAGGGCCCCGTCCAGACGTGGCTGGAGCTGCCCATGAGGTCCTCAGTGGTGTATGTCACGCTGACCAGACATGGGCAGACATGCCCCTTCCACCTGACACTTCAGAGGGAGGGAAGGAAGCTGTCATGGAATCTGACAAGCCAAGCCCCAGCTGGCTCGCACAGCGTGTCCCACGTAGCATCTTTGTCAACCCTTGCTATCCTGGGGAGATGCAGGGATGGGGCATCAGCCCCCACACAGCCGAGTTCACATCCCAGTCAGCCGCGTGGCTTTGGCCCCTTTTCGGACCTGGAAGAGTCTTGGTTTCCTCACTGGTGTTCAGGGCACAAAGATAGTGCCACCCCCCCCCCTCAGGTGGCAGAGACAGAGCATAGAAAGGGCTCAGCAGACCACAGGCACACAGCAATGCTCAAAACTTCTAGCTGTGTCCATCCCTGTAGTACAAACAAGGGCGTGGAGGCCCAGAGAGGTCAAGGGCAAACAGGGCCTGGGCCTGGGGCCCAGAGTGAGGGAGCACTCTGCTCAGCATGGGCAGCACAGCGCTGGAAGCCTTGGTAGAAAACACAAGCTTACTGGCATTGGTGCCACCCCAGACCCTAGGCCCAGGCCCAGGAAGCAGGTTACACATGCAAACTCCCTGGCAGCCCTCCCTTCCCTCCATGTCCTGATGTTGGCAGGGCTGGGTGCCATTTTGTTCCCAGAGCCAGGGTAGCAGTGGGGTGGGATCCAGGCAGGGTGCCCACCCTGAAGGCCTAGCAGCACTCGGGAAACCTGCCTCTTTCCTGCTGCTGCATTGCTGGGCTGAGACCTGTGGGGAGGGTCCTGTCTGATGTGTTTATTCATCCCAGATTTCCCAGACCTAGCACAGTACCTAGCACTCGGCAGGAAATTAATGTGGGTTGATGAAATAATTAATTAATTAACTGACATGTCAGGGTCACTTTGTCCTTCTCTAAGGGACATGAGCTTAAGACAAAGCCATGACAGATCCTCATGGAGACAGAATTAATTGACTCAACTAACAAATATTCATTGAAGGGACAAAGCCTGGAGCAGAAAAGACATCTGAGTGGTCAGAGCAGGCTGAGCAAGGGAGAGGCAGCCTGGGGCCTTTGGCAAGCTTTGAGCATTTCCTAAGTACAGTAGGATGTTCCTATCAGATTTACATATGTCTGGATGCAGGCAGGGGTGCCCCCTGGCAGTTAGAAAGTCACCCACATCTAAACCAGGTGCAGTGGCTCATGCTTGTAATCCCAGTACTTTGAGAGGTTGAAACGGGAGGATCACTTGAGGCCAGGAAGTCAAGATCAGCCTGGGCAACACACTGAGACTATACCTCTACAAAAAAAGAAGAAGAAGGAAGTCACCCATATCTTTCAGCCAAAGTTTTGGGACATGGTCCACAGAAGCATTTCTCCACTGACTTCAGCAGAATCCTGGGAAAGGGAGAAGGCAGGAAGGCTGTATGCCTGGGAAAGCAATGGCCTCTTCATTCCCTCAGTAAAGACCCATTTTAAAACAGGTGTTAAAAATTAATGGACAAAATTTTGAACTCTCAGCCTTGGCAGCAGAAAGATAAACACAGGTGCACTTTTTCACAGTGACAGATTCAATGGGCACACATTTCTAACAGGGGGAACATCATTTGAATGAAGACAGCAACCATCAGTTAAATATAAATAGTTGTGCTATTGTAGGTGCCAATACTAGCCAGGCTCAGGGCATGGACTCGCTGCTCACCACCGGGCATTTGTTGGCTTCTGGACTTTGGTACTCATTCAGAGCCCTGGGGTGATGGTAGGGAGGCTGTTCCAAAAATGAGCAGGAATTCTGTCTCATTCATTCACTTTAGAGCTGGTTCTAGAAGTTGTGAAATTCAAACTTTTTTTTAAAGTATATGCTCACAATAGTGCAAAAACTAAGTAATCATTATGGAAGAAAATACAATACAAAGAAAAATGCCCCCACCTCCTTCATCCCAGCGTGACATTTGCCAGAAGTTTTCCAACAACATCCAGAGCTTTTCCACACACACACACACACACATACACACACACACGATAGTGTACATCTACTTAAACAACCACAGGGGACAGCCTAGTGTGTGCCAATATGCACTAGTTTTTTTTCACTGATGGGTGCAATCGGGCATATTTCCACATTAGTTTCCATGGCAGGGGAGGTCCTGTCTGTCTTGGTTCCCAGCTCAGCACCTGTGGACATCAAGGAAATATCTGAGTCGACTGGAGGAGCACCCCTGCTAACCTGCCATGGAGTGCATCCACACCATGGGTTCTCTTCGTTCATTGCAACTGGGGGTACAGATGACTATCAACTTGCCGCTGTGACAAATTCTGTTCCCGAAGCACCTTCCATCTTAGACACACACACTGGTATACTGGAGGAGTAAATTCCTAGAAGTGGAATCATTAAGTCTAAGAGTACCGGCACTGTTTATGCTGATGGATGTTGTCAAATTTCTCTCTGATGAGGCAGCTTATTCTTGACTCTTGGTGCAATTTTAGTTTTGATTTTTGTTTTTTTCCCCCAAAGTTTTCTACATTCTTTCCGTCCAATTCTCTGAGACCCAGAAGGTGCAGAGCTGGGGAAGACTGGGATCCCAAGAACTGGCCTGGTGGTTTGCGAATCCAGTTTCTCAACTTGCTGACATTTTCTGTGCCTCTGTTTCCTCATCTGTAGAATGGGTTAATGATAGTAGTGATTTCAGGGATGAATCTGAGGCTCCATGAACTCACCTTCCAGCCACCAGGAGGCCCAAGTGCTTATAGGTCCAGGAAGCAAGCTGTGGTTTTGGGAGATGAGTTTGCTGGATTTGAAGGCCTGGCTGTGAGGTCTGGGCTGGCATTGCCCTTGGAGCTGCTGGGGGTGCTTGGAATGAAGAACAACTGGTTGTTCTGAACAAGACATCCCTAGCGATGTCCTCTCTTCGTTTGAAGTCTCAGAGATGAGGTAGTTTGCTCAGGCCACCTGTAGACAGGCAAACAGGAGCCCAGAGAGGCAAAGCAATGTGCCCAAGGTCACATAGCTCATCACCTAACAGAGGAACTCCTCCAATTCAGCTT
Organism: Tarsius wallacei; assembly: GCA_963574415.1. Lineage (NCBI taxonomy): Eukaryota > Metazoa > Chordata > Mammalia > Primates > Tarsiidae > Tarsius > Tarsius wallacei. The sequence continues at coordinate 11,176 of CAUYQG010289651.1, forward strand.
TTTACTTTAAGCACAAAATGTCTTTGTTTATTTTTATATAAAATGAGAAACTTTCTATGGCTTAGAGTCCAACAGCCTGGGTTTGAATTCTCATCTGTTGATTCTGACTTCTGGCAAATCTCTTTGCCTGGGACTGTGGGTCTCTGAGATGCACAAGTTTGCTCGTAAATGGCGGCCCACGGCGAGTGCCTGTCAGTCCGTCCATCCATGCTGTCTCTATGGCACACAGCAAGCACCTGTCAGCCTGTCCATCCATGCTATGGCAGTGGCACACTGTGAGTGCCCATCGGTCTGTCCATCCATGCTGTGACTGTGGCACACAGTGAGCGTCTGTCAGTTCATCCATCCATGATGTGGCTATGGCAGAGTGAGCATCCATCAGTCTATTCATCCATGCCGTGGCCATGGCACATAGTGAGCATCTGTCAGTCCATCCATCCACGCTGTGTCTGTGACACACAGCGAGTGCCCATCGGTCCACCCATCCATGCTGTGGCTGTGGCACACAGTGAGAGTCTGTCAGTCTGTCCGTCCATGCTGTGGCCATGACACATGGCAAATGCCCATCGATCCATCCATCTATGCTGTGGCTGTGGTACACAGTGAGTGTCCGTCTGTCTGTCTATACATGCTGTGACCATGGCACATGGAGAGTGCCCATTGGTCCATCCATCCATGCTGTGTCTGTAGCATACAGTGAGAATCTATCAGTCTGTCCAGCTATGCTGTGTCTGTGGCACACGGCGAGTGCCCGTCAGTCTGTCCATTCATACTGTGGTTGTGGCACACAGTGAGTGTCTATTGGTCATTCATCCATGCTGTGACTGTGATACACGGCAAATGCCCATTGGTCCGTCCATCCATGATGTGTCTGTGGCACACAGTGAGCGTCTATCAGTCAGTCTATCCCTGCTGTGGCTGTAGCACATGGCGAGTGCCTGTCGATCCATCCATCCATGCTGTAGCCATGGCTCAGAGCCCATGGAGTAGTGCTGAGCCAGCACCAGCGCTTGGTTGAGCTGTAGTCCTTGCTCTGGGATCTGATGCCAGCAATGCACAGGTGCGAAGAAGCTGCCTGTCCAGCCTCCACTGGAGCCACAGGTGAGCTCACAGCCTTGATGCAGCGATGTACTCAGCACGATGGCCCTGGAGCTGAGCAATTTCACCATCGCCTTGTAACTCATCCACTACATCTGACCTTTGGATTCACAGAGTAATTAATGGGGTGCTTTGGGTGGCGCTTGAAGTGTCAGATTTTTAATTAATATGCCAGGCTGAATATACTTAGCCGGACCATTCTGCCTGGTCCATCCAATTACCTAGGCTCATTATGCAGCTCAATTGCGTTTTCCATTACTCGGTGACTTTGCTAAATGGGCATCCATGCTGCAGACAGACAGCCGAGCACCAGTATTGATTAGAGAGCCCCGTTTATTACCCCATGGAGGCGACGCCAGGGGCTCTAAATCTCGTTCAGGACACAGCCATCCTGCAGCCTGCCGGTGGGGGACGGAATTGGATTTGGATGAAGCATTTCAGCCATCGACCCTCCTTCCAAACTTCCTCTGCACCCTGCCTTTTCTTGAACTGAATTGCCTTTCCCTTGCCAACTCCCCCACTGTAAATAGACTCAGGGACTCCTCCTGCTTTAATACTAAAAATGTAGGCACTGTATTTGTCACATTTCTCAGGCTACAGAGGGACACAAAGTGTTGAGCTTACCAGGGAGCACTTGGGGAACCAGCCACACGGGGATGCTGAGCCTCCTTTATTTGTGCTGGCTTTAGGATGGGGCCTGATCCAGACTCACCTTCTCTTGGCTTGCAGTGGTCTCTAGTCCTGGTGAGAGACAACAAGAAGCAGTCAGCTCAGCTGGTCGCCTCGAAACTTGTTTGTAAGGTCATGATCATAATTCCAAGGGGAGAAACAACCCCTTTCTGCAGTATCAGAGAAGTGCTTTTATATGTGATGTTCTCCTTCCATTTCAGCCACTGCTTCCACGTTGCGTCCATATCTTTCTCTAATCTAGGGCATAGAATGCAGCAGAGAAAAAGGAGAAGAAAGAAAGATTGGGGTGGTGGCTGTTGCCCTCTTCTGCATAAAAGCTAGTCGGCCTGGCACAGTGGCTCACACCTGTCATCTCAGCATTTTGGGAGGCCTAGGTGGAAGGATCGTTTGAGCCCAGGAGTTGGAGACCAGCCTGGTCAACATAGTGAGACCTTGTCTCTACAAAAAATAAATTAAAAAATTAGCCAAGTGTGGTAGTGCACACATGTAGTCCCAGCTATATGAAAGACTGAGATCAAAAGACTGTCTGAGCCCAGGGGGTCAAGGATGCTGTGAGCCGAAATCATGCTACTGCACTCCAGTCAAGACAAGAGTGAAACCTTGTCTCAAAAGAAAAAAAAAAAGCTAGTGAGCAGCATGTCCATGCCAGGCACCTCTCATCTGTCACCTCCAGTCCTTAGACAACCTAGGAAGTACTTGTTGGGGTTATTATCTTTTAAAACTTTTATTTTTAGATAATTTCAGACTCTAAGAAGAGCTTTAAAAATAGTATACTATAGAGGGTTCCCATAGACCTGCTCACCCAGCTTCCTTTTATGCTAACACCAAATAAGTGTTTTAATCAGCAGTCTGTGGAAAAGAAAGCAGAGGCTCAGAGAGGTTAAGGAACCTGCTCCAGGTCACACAGCAGTGATGGGATTTGAGCCTGGATCTGCATTTAACTTTGCCTGCGATACCCTGTATGTATGAATGCCTATCTACCATAAGGCTTAAAAAAGGGAGCAAGTGCTTGTCATGGAATCACGGAATTCAAGAGCAGAGCTGTAGGTCTCTGCAGAAGGGAGATGTCTGATGTCCAAAATGGATGTTGCTTTGCAAAGGCACAGAGGAGATCTGGATTTCTAAGGTGTAGGAGGGAGAGCAAGAGGACTCTGTGCACGGCACTGACCGGCAGCCAGTGCCCTCCCTCTCCTGTTTAGACTTCATTAGTCTTATTTCATGGCCCCCAGACTCTGCCCACAGTATGGACTTCCACATCACCTTGTGGGAGCCAATCAGCGATCAGCACATCTAATTGGGCTTCTGTTGGCTGCCTAATAGTGCAATTAGCAACAATTAACCTTGAGAGTAAATGAACAGTCACAAAGAAAAAGTTCAGCTTGTGCCAGGCTTGACAGACACCCTTTCAATAAACACTATTCAGATTTTCAGGACACTCCTAATGAGAAAAGGAAATGCCAGTGGCTTAAACAAATGGACGTCAGAAATAAAGTCCATCTTTTAAGCACACACTGATGCCAGGCATTGTGGTGACACTCACAAGGACCCGGCTATCCGAATTTCCTCCAAACAACTTGTGAAATAGGCATCGTTATTATGCTTTTAACATTTTTTAAAATTTTGAAATGATAATAGATTCACAGGAAATTGCAAAAATAGGAGAGGAGTCCCATGTATCCTTCACCCAGTGTCCCCCAGTGGCGACATCTTATGTGATGATTGTTGTTAGGGTCCGGATAGGATGAGGGTGGATGGATGGAGAGAAAGAGGCACAGGGAGGCACAGCCCCGCCAGAGCCGGCAAGCTGGAGGTGCACGCTGGCAACCCAGAGATCCGAGTAAATGCAAAGAATTGCAACACACAGAGGTGAGAGAAGATAAGATTTATTTAAGAAAAGTTTGCCTCCCACAGACAGGGAGCAGGCCTACACTCTAGGTGAATGTGGCCCCATAGCCCTCCAAAGCCCTGGCTTAATTCTTTTCCTTGGAGATGTTGCAATCAGGTAGATGTGACTGACTTCCTTATCAATCACCTGTGGATGTCTTGAAGAACCTGTGACACAGAGACCCATTAATGTCTGCCCACATTATCATAGCCCCTAGAGAAGGGCGTGACAAGGATTCTAATGCTCCTGCACCTTCCAGACGACATTCCTTAGAGCTAATGGAGGGTGCACTTCTCCTTATCTCCTATGCATTCCCAGTGGGTAGCTTCAGGGGATACTTGGCTTCCCTGTAGATAGAGCCCAATTTACTAGAAGATCGAATCCCCACCTGCTCTCCCTCTGAGTGGTCATAACTTTTGTAATTACAAGTTTTATGACTTTAACAATCCTTGCCCAATGCATGGTGTCTTAGACCTTGTAAATTCCCTTTACTCTAGGCAAGCTTGATTGCCACTATGAGATATCTCTGATACCTGACACCAGGAAGTCTGTTTCTGAAAAGACAAAGTCAACAAAGTTAATTTTACCTAAAGTATGCATTTCTCCAAAAGCATAGCTTCTACTTTCTCATCATTGTGTCAGGGCTTAAGAACAAGATGAAAACTCTCGGTCTGTCCTTTCAATTGTAAAGTATCAAAAGCAGGATCTTTTGGCCAGTGCAGGATCTTTTGGTTCAGTTCATAGCTCTTCTCCAGAGCTCACCAGTTTTCATGCACCATTGTGTGTGTGTGTGTATGTGTGTGTGTGTGTGTGTTTGTGTGTGTGTGTGTGTGTAGTTTTACCCACTGTGGTCACTACTATTTCCTTTTCATAGATGAGGAAACTAACTTGTAGAAAAGCTGAAAGGACATTCCCAGGTGACACAGCCAGACAGTGGCCAAGCTGCTTCAGGGTCAAGCTCCAAGACTGCACCCCCAAACTCCCCCTTCAGTTTTGCAATACCCCTGTCCTCTGGAGACTTGAGTAATATGAGGAGACATCACTTGTGGATGAAGTTAGCTCTTGAAAAATCTGCACATACAGCCGGCGGCAAAAATGTCCTCTTGCTAATTTATCCCTTCTAAAGATGATATACAAAAGGCAGAGCTTAAGAGGTATATCTGAGGGAGGACCAAAAAAAACCCAGAACTTATTTATAAAGAACTGTGAATTTATCTTGCATGTTTAAACTTCAGTGACCTTCAAAGGACTCTCCATTTGATATAGTACACCTATCAAGATGCTTTTTTTATTGCTCAAAACAGTTTTTAAACTCGTGAATTTTGATGTCTTTTAGTGCTTCTGCCATTTTTGTTTCACTTTTCCACATTGGCAAAACATTTCCCTTTGAGGACTTTTTTCATCGGGGAAAGTCAGTCAGGGTGCATTCCAGTGAATAGGAAGGGTGGAGCATGTCGTTTTTGGTCAAAAACTGCTGAACACTCAGCATGGTGTGGGCAGGTGTGCTCATAAATCACTCATCATGAATGGGCAAACGTGTTGAAAGAATCTCCAAAAAAAAAAATCACTGAAGCTGAACACAGCCTTTCACAACAATAAGTTGGGACACTGATGCCAATGGGTTCCTAGAACACTTACCTAGTGGGAAAAGCCAGTACTACAAGGGGCCTGCTTTACAAAAGATAATTCCAGGTTTTTTTGGGGGGGGTCCCCTCGTGTGTGTGTGTGTGTGTGTGTGTGTGTGTGTGTGTGTGTAGCACAAAGTACAAAGTACTTTCCTGTCTGCATGTGGACTTGATGGAATAGGACGAGTGTAGAATCATTGGGAAAGAAGGAGTATTTTACAGCCATTTCCTGTTGGCTACTGTGGGTAGTAAGCATGTGGCCACCTGACCCTGGATGGCTGGGGCGGGAGAAACCCACTGGCCAATGGAAACCCACCTCCCACAATACAACAGAGGGAAAGTGCTGCTGCTGTTAACATGATGACTTCAAATTAATAACAAATTGCAACACTAACACACACTAGGGACTTGGCTTTGTTCTTGGAGCTGTAAAATTTAAAAGGTCATTGAGCTACAATAAATAACTAAAAGAAATGTGCTTGTTGTGTGCCTGGAAGATAGGTTTTTGCGGGGAGTGAGGGTGGGGTGTTTTAATGGCTCTGGGGAGGGAATTTGAAATTATCCCCCTTCCCTCTGGGTGGCAGTGGGGGGTGGAAACTTACTGCAAGTCAAATTAAAAAAAAAATCAATAGCATCTCAGGTGATTGTGAATTAGGGGCTATTTGCGGAGGCTTAAGGGGATTAAGGTTAAAGCCTGAAGATGATCAATGGGTAATTACCACAGAGTCAGTGGAGGGGGGGGGGATCTAAGCACTTCAGCAGAGTTGGGGGCAGGGCCCACAGGAATGGAGAAGGCAGCCATGACCAGACCCCTTTTAACATCAAAAGTGTGCAATCCGTCCACATGTCAAGCCTGAAGAATCATGGCTCAAACGCATTAGGGAAGCCATTTGCCAAGTTGTCCCCCCTTAAAGATGCCCACCTCTTTGCCTTCCCTGCTCGCCAACCGCCTGCCCCCCACCGCCCCCAGCTCCTGATTCAGATTTCCAGCAGACAAAGGCAGAGTTGCGGACCTGCAGCTGCCTCCATGCCAATCAATTCCGGGGCTGTAATAACTACAATTTTCTGATTTGAAGGCAAAACCAAATAACCCAGAAGAGTAATTCAGGCCCCATGCGGCCCTCTTCCGGAGAAAGAATACAAATGGATTTTTCTTTTCTAAGCCTCATTTTGTGCTGTTCATCGACCCCTGCGTCATCTCTGAGCTCTCTTTTCTTCCATTCTGCCTGAGCTACAGTTAGCAGAAGCTCAGAAAGTTTTGTGCCTCTAGTGTCTTGACTTTGTTGGCATAGCTTGTCCTGGGCACTGCCGCAGTCCTGAAACTGCCTTTGGGACAGTCACTTACCCTCTCAACCTCTGCCTCCCCATGGTGTCTTCCCGGAGCAGTCCGTCTTTGCCCTGAGCTCTAATTCCACACAAGTGTGAATAGCCCAGCTCTGCCCAGGATGACTGACTCAGAGGCTTCTTGGGTCACTGACTCTTTGGGCCCCATATCTGCTCTTTACAAGAGTAGGTTTTTTGTTTGTTGGTTTGTTCATTTTTCCGAAACAAGGTCTCACTCTGTTGTCCAGGCTGGAGTGCTGTACACAGCTCACTGCACCCTTGAGCTCCTAGGCTCAAGTGATCCTCCTGCCTTAGCCTCCCAAGTAGCTGGAATTACAGACATGCATCACCCCACTGGGCAAATTTTTAAATTTTATGTAGAGATGAAGACTTGCTATGTTGCCCAGGCTGATCTCAAACTCCTGATCTCAAGTGATTCTCCCTCCTTGGCCTCCCAAAGTGCTGGGATTACAGCCACTGTGCCCGGCCTAGGGTGGACTTTAAAGTGTCAAACTGGTTCACAATTCCCTGGGGGCACTGCCTTTACTCAAAGTGAGACCCAGAGTTCCTCTGGGTCCCCTGTCCTCCATCTCTGCCTGAATCCCAGGCCACTCCCTCTCTCCTGCCTCTGCTACCCTGACCTTCTTTGGATCGCTGGTACTCTCCAAGTTAGTTCCACCCCTGGCCTTTGCCTCTGCTGTTTGCTCCATCTGGATGCTTTGATCTGTCCTCAGTCAATCCCATCATCCTCTCCCATTCTCAGCCCACTCTCCTACTTGAGCATTACCTACTGGAATTTCCACACAGCCCTTACTGTGGTCAGGAATTTTGCTCTTTGTGTTTGTGTACCTGCATATGACCCTCCTGCCTTCCATTCCCTCATCTGTGCCCCGGCCCATGGCCCTGCATTGAGTAGATCGTGGGAATGAACGAATGAATGCGTTCTCTGACCAACCAAGTGGCAAAGGCACTGGAATGGTACCCTGCTCAGCCATGACATTCTGGGAGATACAGAACTCTCTCCCAGCCTCCTCTTTACATGTGAGGGAGCAGAGGACCGGCAGGGAGTGCTCCTTCTGCCGCAATTAGGAGGGGCTCAGGTTGTCTAGTAGGGGGCACATTCATTCAGCTTTGGATTTGAAAAGAAGGTCGCTGGTGCCACGAGGCCTCTGAGTCCAGATAAAGAACTCAGGGGTGATGGCACCACCTGGCCTTGTCCGTGATGGAGGCCCTGGAAGCGAGGAGTTGACAGTGGCACCCTGAGCTCTGTTCCTCCTGCTAAAGTTGTGCTCATTCCCAAGATAGAAAAGTTCAGAGACAAAGTAATTATTCTGGGGCCCTGGAAATCTGCCTGGCGCTTCCCAGGCTCTTAATGTGTACCTTAAATCCTCCATTAAGACCTGACCATCAACTCATCTGTGTGCATTTAAAATATTTTATAATCACTTCTCCCCTCTGGCTGGGGCCTAACATGGGAGCGTTCCATGCTGAAAACTGAACCGGACCTGCCCTCCCCTCATGTGGTCCTGACCCTCATGTCAGACTCAGCTGCTGGAAACGTGTTTGTCGCATCAGAGCCAATCTCATCCATGAGACACTGCTCCCACATGAGATGAGCTGTCGGGGTATTTGTATATCCCTTCCCTTCTCCCCCACTGTCAGGGACATTGGGCAGAGAAAAACACCAGACATGGACACTAATACTTTGATCTATGAACTCATCTTCTTGTGCTCCAAACTGTTCCCTTTGTTTTGTTGTAGAGGTGACCACTGAGTACCGTGTCCAGAAACCCTTTCCATAAGCTTCCAGCCACCCACGAGTGCATTCCCTCAACCCTGAGCTCAAACAGACTGTTAGAGGGTGGTTGTGGGGAAAACCAAAGACCCAGGCCATGTCCCCTATGAGTCAGCACGTGAAGAGGGGCACCGAGGCCCGGGGCCCATGCTCCATGCTTGCGCCCCCACCTGTCTACCCTGGTGCCTGGAAACAGCAAACAGGGACCACTTGAGTTGCCATCAGTCGCTGCTGATGCGAATCAAAAAGCACGCAGTCCCCAGTCCAGGGCGGAAACACACTGGCCACCCATTAGTTGTTATGGAAACTAATTACCCCAAGAGGTCATTCAGCTGAAAATGTAAACAATTTCCCAAAAGGTTTTAGTGAAATTCATGGGTGACAGCCATAATGGCACTATTAAGAGATAGCAGGACACAGTACACCTGAAGCCGTAAGCCTGCCTTGAGTCAGATGGACACCCGCTCTCCGCCACGTTTCTGCAGCCACCCCTGCCCAGCAACTTGAGACCAGACACATAGCAGATCCTCCCAAAGCCTTGTGAGTGCTCCAGGTGGACGACTACTCCTCTCCTCAGACATCATTCTGGAGGGAGAGAGAAATTAAGGGGCAACATGCTTCTTCCGGGCTTCCTGAGCAAATGCCTCCTACAAAGTTGTATGCAGAAAAATACCATGTGCAGTGATTGCAAATTGTGACAATAACAATAGCTGTAAACTAATATATCATTGATGATTAATTATTATGTTGCATTATTTAAGTATATTATTAATGATCAATTATTATTTGTAATTGTTAATGAAAACATAGGGTCCTATGATGTTGCAAGTCACTAATGTTTTAAGAGCTATAATTCTGATCACAATTCTACGAATATTATCATCTCATTTCAGAGATGGGTAGACTGTTGTGCCTTCTAGTATTCCTTCATTCATTTAAAAATGTGACTGAGATCCTGTGCCAAGCAGGAGTTTTAAGTTTCCTAAAAGCATCATCTCTTGCTCTCACACACACACACTCTCTCTCTCTCCATTACATCCAACATTCATTCAATAAGTATTTATTGAACTCCTACGGTGTACTACCTATTGTTCTAGGCACTGGGCACATGTGTCTATGCTTCAACTAGCTTTCTCTACTTCTCACCTGTCAGAATCTACATGTTATTTCTTCCTGGAAGCTGTTCTGGACTTGCCAGTGGAGGCCAGGGATTTCCCTGATGTTTCTAAAGATTCTGAGCCTCTTTCACCACCGCATTTAGAAGTCTGTGGCAATTTCTTGTTTTGTATCTATCTTATTCTCTGGACTGGGACCCCTTTGCAGACTGGGACTATGTTTTTTTGTCTTTGTGTTTCCAGGGCTAGACACAAAATAGGCAGGGGACATGACGGATTTTATCACTACGAAAAAGCTCCAGGAAGGCTAGGTTTATCTAGCCACTAGAATAATGTCTGGTCTATAGTGAATGCAAAAATACATATTTGTATGAAGGATGGATGGAAGGATGGATGGATGGATGGATGGATGGATGGGTGGATGGGTGGGTGGGTAGATGGGTGAATGAATGGATGGTTAATTGGATGAGTAGCTGGGATATTAGATGGATGGATGAATGGTTGGATAGAAAAAAAGAGCAAATAGATAAATGAATGAATGAATGGTCAGATGGTTAAATGGATATATGGATGAATATCTGGATAAAAAAATGTTTGTTATTAGGCTAGAAGGTTGGATGATTGAATGGCTGGATGCATATTTGGATGTTGGAAAAGTTGACAGAAGTACTGATGAATGGATGGACATATTGATGGATAGTTGTAGGAGAGAGGGTTGAATGGCTGAGTGAATGACTGAATATTGAATTGACAGATGAGTGACATACGGCTCATGTCTTAGGTTAGTTTTCCTGGGTAACATATCTTGAGCTGGTGTTTTATGTGCAGAAAAGTTGCCAAGATGCGCCTTCAGGATCAACACCCATGGAAGAGTGAAAAAAGATGAGGCACAGAGAGGAGTCAGACTGGGACAGAGTTGCAACAAGGTCCTCAGCCAATCCCATGGGGAGTTCTGGAACTGGGATAACCTTCAAGTTGTCCTGTCTTGAAGCAAGGGATCTCACTTTTTATATCTCCCACTGATCAGGCATTGGGTGCACATTGTCCCAGGGAGAAAAGCCTGATTATGGGTGAGGCATCTTTCCTAGCCAAGAGTAATGCTGAAGAGAGGCTCAGTGGAGACCCCTCAGATGCTAACATGCAGTAGCTGGGAAAATGAGTGCTTATTTCCAAAGGTGGCCTCCAGGTGACATAGCAGAGCATCCTCTACACTTCACCCTAGACCACTTGAATCCACTTGCTTGGCTCCTCCAGGATTCTAAGTGGTCACTTTTCCTGAACAAACTTACAAATGAAACATTTGTAGGACAAATGACAAACTTTGGTGCTACACATTATCTTCAGGTCACACCTGACACTCATTGTCTCCCCTCTTGCTATCCATTCCAGATTCCCTTCTCCATCAGGTAACACCTCTGCTCATGTAGTTGGCTGACCCAGTCAGGTGACCAAGATCCTCATTTCCAGAGAATCTAAGCCACTAAGTTCCCAAGTTTTTCTCATGTCATAGTTGCTATGTTTTCCATTTATTGTCAAAATTGGGCCAGGGAGTACCAAGAAATATGCTATGGATCACCTAAGTAATAAACATGCTCTCTCCTGGTCATGTATCAGCAGCTTAGCTTCCTCATGATCAGGGTTTGTTATTCCAGTCAAGATGGTAACTTCTTTTGTTGCTTGTTGTCTCTTAGCATGAGAAGCCCAAAGCAAACTGTAGCTTAAAGTTTAATGGGGCACTTAACTGGGATCCTGGTGGGTGTGTTCTGGGAATCTGTAAATTCATAGAACCCAGATACAGATGAAGAGCACAAAGCTCCCTGTGTGTCACTGTCAGTGACACGAGCCCACACCCTACTCCACCACTAATAATTAGCCCTAGCCCACCATAAATAGGAGAAGGTTTAGGTAACTGGGGCTACTGTTAATTCCACCCACTGGTTCCTGGACCCAAGTATGCTACCACTGGGGACACAGAGCCACATGATGGTCATTGACTTAGTTGTATACTGAAGGATGGTGACCCAACCTCTTAGGATACCATTTGCAAGCTGGCACATTTGACATACCTTTAAAAAGCCATTTTGTCACTGTCAGGTTGGCAGCATCTGGGTAATATATTGTGCGATAGGACTAGTGAATTCCATGGTCATATGCCCAGTGCCACACCTTCTTTACTGTAGAGTTCTTCTTCTGATGTGATATTATGCAGGATCTCATATTGACAGATCAGACACTATTTAAGTCTTCAGGAGGGGTAGAGCTGGCTGAGACTCAGTGAAAAGTAAAGACAAACCCATATCTGGAATGTGTGTCAACCCCTATAAAGAGAAATTTGCTGCCCCTTCAAAGGTGGAAAGGGTCTGGTGGAATCAACTTGCCACCAAGTAGCTGGTTGGTGTTCTTGAAGATTAGTGCCATGTTAGAGGCTCTGCATGTGTCTGTGCTACCGACAGGTTGGATATTTGATGACAGCAGTCACCAGACCAACCTTGGAAAGTGGGGAGTTAATGCTCTTGGGCTCATGCAAGTTTCTATTCATGCCACCATAGCTATTCCATTACAGCACCCATTGTACCATCAACAAAGTAGCTGAGGACAGATGTTGGCTGATGTCACCTGGTCTAGTCATTCTGTTTACTCGATTGTCTAGTGGTTTCCATGACAGATGTTTTCCATCATGAACATGTTATACAACAATCTTTACACTTCATGACAACTCTCACGAGTCCTTCCTCTTTTCCAGACCTCCTTATTCCAAATGTTCAAGTCTTTATCCTCAAGGTCTCTGACCAACAAGTCAAGCTACTTACTTCAGCCCATGAGTCCATGTATATTCTTATGCTTAACTACTGTTTTACCAAAAGAAAAAAGAAAAGAAAAGAATGACTATGTGCACTGCCCAAAACTCTGCCTTTGAGGGTGTTTTCTCTCATTACTGCCTTTCAAGGTCACCTTTGAGTGGTAATGTAGGGTACCTGTTATCCTTTTTCAGTTTTCATTCACATATCAAATCAACCTACTCATGAACCAAGTTCAGACTTTTCCCTCATTCTTTAGCTGATCATAAAAGAACCACTCCTGCTCCCATTTGGCAATGCTGTGAGTTGAGGAGGAGGTGCTGGCACAACCATGTAGATGACAGGGGATCTACATGGTTTTCTTGCTCTTTAGGCTTACACATGCCTTCTGCTCCTGCTTGTTCTTGATCATGGTTGTGGCGCTTCCATTCTGTGATAGATTGTTTCTAGGTCTTCCAGGATTTATGACTTGGTGTATCTAAGGTACCAATTCATGATAGTCACTTGGTGATCTGCCTGATAGTCACTTGATGATCCATAGTCAGGCTCTATTTCTTCACAAGGGCTGAGAAGGTCACCAGGGGCTCTTCTTAAATTGGTCAATAATTCTCCACTGTAGATGGTTTGGCCTTGCTCCAGCACCCAAGTGATTCTCTTACTGGGGCTTTCCATTTCATCTTTTCCAGTCACTGAGACTTCTAATACAATAAGATCAGCTGGGTCATATGGTCTGAACAGCAGGGTCACTTGCACTGTCCTGAACATGTAACATAACAATCTTAACACTTTACGACAACTCTCATGGATCCTTCCATATGCCTCCTCTCCAGACCTCCTCATCCCAAATGTTCAAGTCTTTATTCTCAAGGTCTCTGACTGATCAGCCAAGCTATTCACTTTGGTCCAAGAGCCCTCATATATTCTTACATTGATCGACTGTTTTTCAGTAACAGCCTGGACTTGCTGCAGAATTCTTTCTCACTTTGGTCTCCACTGAAATTTGGGAGCCTTGTGTGTCTAAATTCACTAGAGAAGTATTCCAAAGTATGAAATATACAGTGTCAGGACCTAAAAAGGACTTACAGTACTATCCTTTCATGTCTGTGGTAAGAAGTATGATATGCACTCATTTTTTTTTTATTTGGAGAGGACATACCATCATGCCCCAGATGATTGGACACTTTTACTGACATAACCAAGCCCTGGACCTCTGTAGGCATCATGCTCTCCCATATTCTAGAGCACGTGTGCATTTCCAGGCTTTCCAACTGGCCTCTCCTTGCTCGTCCAGTCTAATTAATATGGTGCAGTCAGATATCATGTGATGTTCTGTGCAAAGTTCATGTAATCCAAGTTCCTACAGAATATATTAAGACAGAGGGCAGGAGCACAAATGTGGTGCTGGGGCCAGACTCTACATGTATACTGTTATCCCTGCCAAGTGAGTGCAAACTACTTCTGACTCTTCTTCTCAATGGGAATGAACACATTCAACTAATTAATGACTACATACCCCCTCTGATCCACTATCTGATATAATATGTACTATTTGAATTTGATAATGCCTGGTAGTAAAATTTGGAATTGGGTTACCAGGTGAAATAAGGCTTCTTAAGCCTAAGCTATAGTCTCCCTTACAACTTTTCTAGAGCTTTGCATTGGGAGATATTAGACACTTGCTCAGGTGATGACAAAGTGCTGCCCTGTTTGAATTTTTTGCTAGTCTTTGAATGCATAGACCCTTCAGGAACCTTACTGGGAAGAAGCAATTGGGCCAAGCTGGGATATGAATATCCCATGGTTATCACACTAACAAAATTGCATCCAAAATAGTTGAAATCCTACATAAATCTCCTAACAGTCACTCTACTTTTCATCTACTCTCCACTAAGATCATTTCATGTACATGAGACACAAGAAGTTGGCCATCAAATTGGGAGTATAAACAGTGCACAGCATACACTTCCCAAGGAAGGGAAGAGGACAGGGCAAGCTAGAGAGCCCTGGAGACTTCCTGGAGGAGAACGGTGACTCAGATGAGGGGAGAGTCTGGGCATCCCAGACAAGGAGTCAGGAATGGCCATGTCTTAAAGAACCATGTTTGTTCTTATATAATAAGTCATATAGTAATATAATTAAAACTGATAACAATAATTAGTGTGGTATTTATTGACAAGTACACAAAACCCTTTTGTGTCTATTATAAATGTCACTCCACTCATCAAGTAATTCAACAATTATCATTTTTTTCAGACACTGAGGACACAAGGGTAAGCAAAACAGAATTTCTGCCCTCATGTGGCTCACAGTTCAGAAAATAAAGTCAGCCAATAAATGAGCATGACAATTGCAGATAATGGCTAGTGTTATGGAAAGAGTAAAACGGGCTCAGGTCGGGGGCACTTCAGATAGAGACTGAGGAAGTCTCACCAAGGAAGTGACAATTGTGTTGAGGCTGGAGCCAAGTACAGATCTTACAGGATTATGTTGTTAGAGGGGGAATAAACCCAAAGGCGAGAATGCTCTAGGGTGTCTGAGGATGCCAGGGGAGGGCCCCACGTAGGGCAGAGTCAGAGTGAAGGTGGCTAGAATGTGGCCAGGAACACTAACAGGTCAGAGCATGCCTGGAGTATACAATACCACTCCCAATTCAGGATGAGTCATGGACACCCAGGAAGCTTCAATCTCCAGGAGTGAGGAGAAGGAATTGAGCCAGGATGTCAGATCCCAAAGTAGGAAGGAAGGCAGGGTCACACTGAAGACACCTTTGAGAGTCAGTGAAGTCCTGTCTTTAAGGATCATAATCTTTCCAGCCTCAGCATTTATAACAGGAGGGAAAGTTGACACACTCAGTCCCAGGTCTGGAGGAGACTCAAACCTTTGGAGGTATGAGGCCTGCTACAGAAGAGAGTCCTACATCCATGCCCCTTTGTCTACAGCTGCCCAAACTAGACAGTCAAGAAACTCTGTCTACATACAACATTTCATATATTGTACTTACAGGCTTCTCCTCACTGCTAGATTTTCCAGCATGGGCAAACAGAATGCTTCCCATCGACTGTTTCTTGAAAAAAAGAGAAAAAGAGAGATGAGAAGCATGGGGATGGAGAGAACCCACCTCACTGCACACGACCCCATTGTCCTTCCCTTTCCCTGACATTTTTCATGTTAGTTACCACCCCCTTGTTGAGAGCCAAGTTACAAGGAAAGCAGCCTCTCCTGGCCGGTGGCCCGGGGTGTGGAGTATCCCCCTCCTGTGTGTACAGACAGCTGAACAACCACATTTTGACCTCTGCCTGGACTTCCTCAGCTGGCTGGAGAGGAACTCGTTTTCAGAGCTGTGAAACTCAACATCCTTTATCCTGATACCTTCAACTGGCGAGTCTGCTTGGCCAAAACAAGCCACCTTTGTTTAGTCTTTGAGGCTTTTTCCCATGGAAAAGACTGCTGCTTCTGTGGCCCTTTCCAAAGGCCCAGCATTCACAGGACTTTGATTCAGCATCACAAGTACCTTTGTTGGACCCCATGGAGAGTATCTATTTTGCTGCATTTTACTCACATATTTAAAAAATGAAAACAGATGATGATGAAGGGACAGACCACCAAGAGTCAAGGGACCCCAGGGTTGCCTCTTAGATGCTCATGATCTCAGTAGGAACAGAAAGGCCTTGGCCCGGGCAGCTGCCTCAGGGCAGCTGCTGACTCAGTTCTGCTCTTCTGTGTATGCCCAAGCAGAGCTGGCCAGTGTGGTCTTCCTGGGCAGTACCAGCCAAAAGGGCTTGGGCTTGGTCACTCAGCATGACTGTTAGAGGGTGTTGGCAGGAGGGTAGGTGAGAGGTGGACACTTTTGTCCAACAAGCTCAGGTAGGACAATCAGAGACCCATTGAGTGCAAGCATGTTCAATTGACTTTCTAAACTCTTTCTGAAAGGGACGAGGACTCAGAAAGGGGGACAGAGAGAGTGCCTGACCATGCAACTGGTTGTGTGGACAGCAAAGAAAACATTTATATATTTATCATTCATTCAACAAACATCTGGGCACTGGTTGGGCTCTGGGGACTCCTATCATGTTATGAGCAGGCACCCCTGCATGCCCTTGTCTTCCCCATCTCCGAACTCACTCCCTCCCTCTCCAGCTCCTCCCCACCAGCTGCAGTCACTCTGACCTTCCTGCTCTCTTTCGAAGTCCAGCAGAGCCTATTCCTCCACTAGAGACCTTTGTCCTTGCTGAGTCCCAACCTGGAGTTCTCTCTTCTTAGATCATCCTGTGGTTCCTTTCTTATTTTTTCTGCTCAAATGTCACCTCCATGGTGTGCTCTTAGCTGTCCCCACCCTGACAGCCCTTTCTCTCCATCCCTTCCCTCTGCGCCAAGCACACAGGACATATTCTGAATTTGTTTGCTTAAAATCTCTCTCCTCTACTAGACCCTAAGGTACATGAAGACAGGGGCTCTGTCTTGCTCACAGCTGAATCTTAAGTGCTGTGGCAGTGCTTGGCATGTAGCTGGCGCTTGATGTGTAAATGTTGGTGGAGTAGATGAGTGTGGCAAGCAAGACAGAATCAGCTCCCTGCCTTCAGGGACCTACTGGCCGAGTAGGGAGGTGGGGCTTAAACAAATATACACAAATAAATACATGTCCACAAATGATGACAAGTACTCTGAAAGAAGGCAAAAACAAAGTCTTCCAAGGGACACTAATGCAGTTCCTGAGGTCTGGGGCTCCTCTCTGGGGATGTGGCCTTGAAACTGATCATGAGTGACTAGAGGAGCTGGCCATTTTAGCGGCTGGGCTTCACCTACCCAAAGGCCCAGCAACTCCACTGCCAGGTGCAAAATACCCAACAGTAATGCACTCATCAGAAGTTTGAGACCAACTTGGGCAAACAGCAAGCTTCCTGGCATGGTAGCACACACCTATAGCCCCAGTTACTTAGGAGGCGAAGGTGGGATGGTCTCTTGTGCCTAGGAGTTTGAGGCTGCAGTGAGCTATGTTGCTCCATGCACTCCAGCCTAGAGAACAGAGCAAAACACTGAAAAAAAAAGAACAAAAGAAAGAAGGAAGGAAGGAGAGAAAGAAAGAACGAACGAAAGAAAGGAGAAATGCATTCATGTGTTCACTAAAAATCATGTGTTAAATACTCATGGACCATTATATCTAAGAACTTCCCAAATGCCTATACAATGGAAAAAGAAAATTGTGGGATGATCACATGATGGAATATTAGACAGTAATGACAAATAACTATCTACATACAACTTCTTGTCACATGGTTGAATCTCACAAACATTACAAACAAAAGAAGCCAGATATTAAAAAAGGACATTCTGCATGGTTCTCTTAACACATTTGCAAAACCAGAGAACCTACTCAACACTGACAGAGGTCAATCGTGCCTGCCCTTTCTGAGGGCAGGAGGGCTTCTGAGTCCCTGGGCATGTTGGGTTCTTGGTCCAGGCTGGTGCTCAGTGTGTAAGACCCATTGAACCGTGCACCCTGGAAGTTGTCACGTCTTTGGGCACATGTTAGACATCAATGCATTTCTTTTTCTTTTTGAGTCAGTCTCACTCTGTCCCTAGGCTGGAGTGCATACTCACTGCCACCACAGCTTCGACCTGCTGGGCTCAGGAGATCCTTTCACCTCAGCCCTCCAAGTAGCTGGAACTACAGGCGTGCATCATTATGCCCAACTAATTTTTTTTTTTGTAGAGATGAAGTCTTGCCAAGTTGCCCATGTTGGTCCTAAACTCCTGGGCTCAGGCAATCCTCTTGCCTTGGCTTCCCAAAGTGCTGGGATTACAGACGTAAGCCATTGCGCCCAGCTGACATCAATGTGTTTTGGCCACGCTTTGACCACTCCAAGGAGAACACAGAAGTCACAATCATTAGCAGCAAAGAAATTGTTCTCTGAGAAACCAGCCAGGCTTCTGCCCCTCTACAGGACTGTCTCACTCACCACCCAGGTCCCCTTGTGCCCCCTCCCCTACTGCCCATTAACCAAACCCACCCCCCATTAAGCCAGAGGGGAGAGAAGAAGCTCCTCGGAGAATCTTCGGCAGCCAAAACTGACGTGGCAAACCTTGAGAAAGTCCCAGAAGTCAGCATGACCCAGAATCATTGACTTCTTGACATGTGTATTCAGCATTGATTTGAGACACCCATGAATGCAGGCAACAAATTTATTTTTTAAATAATCATTTTTTTAATGATTGATTGATTGATTGATTTTTTTAGAGATAAAGTCTCACTATGTTGCCCAGGCTGGTCTCAAACTCCTGGGCTCAAACAATCCTCTGGACTCTGCTTCCCAAAGTGCTGAGATTATAGGCGTGAGCCACCATGCCTGGCCGAGGAGCAAATTCAAATAGAAGGTTTTGAAGAAACCATTTTGGCTCCAAGAAGCCCCTCAGGCTAATTTCTGAGCAAGAGGCATTCAGTGCCATGGACAGCCCCTGCCACTCTGCTCCGGCCCTCAGACGACTTCGGGAGAGGGGCAGCCAGCATCGCTTCCCCAGGGGCTGCTGCTTAGCCCAGGACCAGAGACTCATTAAATTCCCAATTAGATGTTCCACCACCAAGCAGGTGCCTTCCGCCCCAACCCAGAGAGGCATCCCGCTCTGCTCCAGAGGGGCCTAAGAAGCTTAAGTTATTTATAGTCAGTTTGCCTTTCACTGTTGATGTTAGTCCTTCCATTTGGTGTCAGAAATTTGCATGTTAAGGACCTTCTGGTGTCTTTTTCTGGCACTGGGTCTCACTTTCATTACAGTTTCTTTCACACTGTCCTTGTGTGCATTTTAATCTAAGTTGTATTTAGGGCTAGCATTTTGAAAGAAGAGCTAGCATACTTTTAAATTTATAGTATCATGGATCCAATCTTCTTGTTCCATCAGTTAGTGGTGACGGCAACTTGAAGAGTACACTTCTCTGTGGGTTCGGCTGCTCCATCCCAGAGTGAGCACAAGTTTTGTGTCCACTCAGTTGGACCAGCCATGGCTGAGCTGGACTGCGGCTCACTCAGGCTTCGGTTTAAGACACGTTGAGACTGGAGTTGAAGATGCCACCGGGCCTGATGCAGAGCTGGGCTTAGTCTCACGTGGCAGGTTTATTTCTCATTCCAAGGGCAGAACTCTTCTGCTCCATCAGGTGTCCTAACCATAGGGATTTTTTTTTAAGTGTTAAGAAAGAAGAATAGGCCAGGCATGGGAAGCTGAGGCAAGAGGATTACTTGAGCCTAGGAATTTCAAACCAGCCTGGGCAACATAGCAAGACCTCATCTCTACAAAAAATTTAAAAATTAGCCAGATGCAAAGGTGTGCATTGTAGTCCTAGCTATTCAGGAGGCTAAGACAGAAAGATCATCTGAGCCCAAGAGGTCGAGAGATTACGGTGAGCCGTGATTGGTCATACCGTTGCACTCCAGCCTGGGCGACAGAGTGAGACAGAAAGAGAGAGAGAGAGAGAGAGGAAGAAAGAGAGAGAGAGAGGGAGGGAGGGAGGGAGGAAGGAAGAAGAGAAAGAATATAAAATCCTGTCATGCTGAGGAAATAGGAAGAGGGTTTTGAAGTAGACTCAGAACTTCACAAACTGAAGCACCAGCTAGAAACTTTCCACTGAGTCAGGACAAGCAGTATGACTCCAGAGCCGTCTGTCTTCCCCCTCTCCCCGCGCACCGCCCCCGTCCTTCTAGTTGGCAGTTTGGAAGCCATACTTGAGTGATAGAGATATTTCACTGCTGCATTTTTACATGGAAAACACATTTTATTGTTTAATTTCAGGGATGAAAACAGTCAATAGATTGATGAAGGCAACATGACCTTGCAGTTGAGCAAAAACCTCGTATCTCAACCCCGTTCAGTAGCTCTGCCTCTACCCAGATGCTAATGACCTTCTGGTAATTGATTTATACAGGCCCTCCCCAGTGTGTTTGCATTGCGTGAGGTATTTGACATTTCACAGCTTGGCCTCTCAAACCTGGGATCCAGGCTCAGCAAGCATGTTTCCAAAGCAGACGTTAAACATTATTTAGAGCTGGATATTTAGCTGACACAGCGGACTCACATGCTGCATCCTTAACTGATGGAATAAAAAGCCTAATCAGAAAGAGTGCATGTCCCAGGAGACTTGTAAAACAGATCGCCAATAGGGTATGAGTCAATCATCTATCTATTTATCCATATTATTGAGTATCTGTTGTCCCATTACTTCTTCTGCCCCCAAATCAGGTCAGCCCCAAATGATGTGCCATGAAGAACTCAAATGCAGGTTCAGCTTTCCAAAAAATCGAGCCTCTCCCAGGTGTTCTGAGATGAACTCACATCCAATGGTAAATAGTTCAGGACATTGAATGCAGGGAGGCAAAGAGAGCTTGGGCAGAGACATGGACAGAGACATGAGCAGAGACTTCTGGGGGGAAATAGAGAGAGGATTTGCATAGTTGGGTAGTCGGAAGGAAGTGAGCTGGAGGGCAATGACCGTGGAGGTGACAAGCTGCATGGTCACCTGGCTCCGCCGCTCTCCTCCTGTGTGAACTTCACAGGTTCTTCTCTGGCCATTCGGAGCCTCACCCTTCTCTTCTGCGTAGTGGAGCCAGTGACTGCTCCTCTCAGGGCGATGATGAGGTTCTAATGAGAAAAACATCCTGAGACTTCTTTCTGAATTTTCGCGAGGGAGGAGTTGCCATCAAGTACTAGGACGAGGGGATAGGGGATGTGGGGCATAGGAGTGGTTGGGGGAGGGACAGGATAAGCAAACATTCAGAAAAGGAAATCTGTGGCAAGATCATGACCAAATCCAACAGCTCTGTAGAGGGGTCTGTGTTCTGCCTCTGGGGGCTCAGCTCCAGTGAGGGGGCAGCCAGCACATCCGGCTTCTTGAGCAATGAAGCCATTTCATCAATCACCTGGGAGCTGTGCCTTACAGCAGACTTCCAGGCAGGCTCCAGAATACCTTCATCTCCCATAAACAAAACTCCACTGCTGATAACACAGACCCTCCTCTGCCTCGATATATTGCTCCAACAGGAATTCCAAGGCCGAGCAATAGCATGTATAACTTTCTCCTTATTAGGTAATAAAATATCCAGAAGTGTTCATGTATACAGAACAATTCCATACGTGTCAACCACATCTTCAACATAGTTCTAAATTTTCCTTGGCTTCCCCTTGGTTGTAAACTGCTTAAGGGATACCCTTTGCAAGTGCACACATTTGCCATAAGGAGGATCCCACCCATGGGGGCTTTACTCGCAGAGTGAATTAAGAGATATTGACAAAGGAGTGAGGTAGAAATCTGGTCTTGGGAAATGCGACTTTTTTCCTTCATATTTTGTGTTTGTTAGGGGTATATTTGCATTAAGTAAAATGCTCACATTTTAAGTTTACAGCTTTACAAATTCCACATCTGTAAATGTACAAATTCTATGTATATACCCATGTAACCACCATCCTAATCAAGATGTGGGACACCCTTTGCCCCAGAAACTCCCCTCTCCCTTCCTCCTCCATGTACACCACTGCACTTCCACTCTGGCTACCCAGAAGCAACCAATTTTCTGATTTCTGTTACCATAGATTAACTGTGGCTGTTGTTGGACTTCATAAGTCTGGGGTGATACAGATATGTATGTTGGCATCTGGCTTCCTCTACTCAATAAAATGCTTCTGAGACCCATCATGTTGTCGTGTGTATCAGCAATGTGTTTTTTTTTCTTGCTAATATATTATTATATGAATATCCCTCAATCTGTTTACCAGCCTACTATTGATGAATAATTGGGTTGTTTCCAGCTTAGAGCTATTATGAGTAAATGCTAGGAACGCTCTTCTACACATGTTTTTGTTTCTCTTGGATAAACTCCTAGGCGTGGAATTGCTAGGCAGTGTGATCCCTGCGTGTTAGACTTTATTAAAAACTGTCAGGAAGTTCCAAAGTGGTTGTGCCATTTTCCACAACTATCAGTGGTTTCTGAGAGTCTCTGCTGTTCCACATCCTTGCCAATGCTTGGTTTTAAGGACTTTTTTAATGCTTGTCATTCTTGTGCGATTGTAATGGTATCTCACTGTGGTTTAACTTGTGAAAAATGGTGAGTTTGTCATTAAGCTTGGTTGCTTTCACCTGGAGTATTCTATGGACAAAGTCAAAAAGCAGCTGATGGCCTCCAAGAATTGGGTGAACAGAGAGTTGCCAGCAAGTCTCTCCGTGAACACAACAGAAGTCACTGGAGAAAGAAAAGTGCCACCAGAAATGGCAGGGCCAAAATGCCACTCAGGACAGCCCTCTTGGGAAGTCCTATTCCTTCAAGTCCCCAGTTTCAGGATTAAGCAGACCAGTTAGGGATAAAGCAGAGAGAGAGAGAGGTGCAGGGGTCCCTCTTCACCACCTCTCCATGCAACCGTGTTCAGGTCTCACCTCGCAGTGAGGTCCCAGAGCAACTCCTAAGTATCTGAAATCATTTATTCAGGTGACTACTCGCATGTCACCTCCATGATCATTGCCCCCTGGCCCATTTCCCTCCAACTATGCAAACCCTCTCTCCATTTCCCCCACCCCAGAAGTCTCTGCCCAAGCTCTCTTTGCCTTTCTGCATTCTCTAATGTCTTGAACTATTTACCATTGGATGTGAGTTCATCTCAGAACACCTCGGAGAGCTTCAACTTTTTGGAAATCTGCCCTTGCATTTGAGTTTTTCACAGTACATCGTTCAGGTCTGAACCAATTTTGGGGATGGTGGGAAATAGGGTGATAGGATGCTCAATCATATGGATGGATGGATTGATTGACTCATACCCTACTGGTGATCTGTTTTGTGTGTCTGATTATTTATGTATGCATTGCATGGATCTACTCATGACAATGAGAGCTGCTCCTGGTCAAGATGGCCGTCACCTGGCAGGAAGGGCCTTGGCAGGACTCAGGGAAAGGTTATTGTGATTGATGGGGGATCGATTGGTTTCTCCACTGCCCAGTGCAAGGTCGATGCTGACAGACAGTCCCAAGCAACCTGGGGCCTGCCTCCACCTACTCTCCCCCTGCCCCCCGCAACCTCAATATCTCACTCCTTAAAAATCCTGAGGCTCAGGGAAAGATCAGCTTGCTGATCTTTGCCCCACTCGGAGCAGCTCCCTGGCACATCTCCAGGCCTCTGCAAATCAGCCTGAAAATTCTTTTTGCTCCCTCTCTATGCCTTACTTTTAAGCCAACTCAATAACTTTTAAAATGATGATGAGGATGATGACGATGGGAATGGGGATGATGATACCAGTTCTTGATTGCTTCCTACAATGCTAGACTCACTCCTTCAATTAATTGTCACAACCAACAAGCAGGAAATCAGACTTTCAATCTATGGAGGGAGAAACAGCTGCCAGTTGAAAAACTTGCCTAAGATCACACTTAATGATGTCTGCGTAGAAGACCAGGGAAGCGCTTCCGTGAATGCTTTTAACATCTGCTCTCAGTGACGACTACCTGTGTGTGAGATAACAAGGGCAGAATGCTGAAGACATAACAAACAAGCATGGAGTGTGGTCAGAAAGTCACCAGGAGTGCTCGGAGCAGGAAGTTTTGTGGAGCGACTGAGACCATGTGCTTCCTGGGGCAGATAAGGCAGTTGTGATCCTCAGATCTGCCTGCTTTGCTTCTGACCTCTAAACATAAAATCATGTCAGACACCTCAGCAGTCTGGGGACACTCACGTGCCGGCAAAGAAAACTACCCCTTGCTGTTTCCGCAAGGGCAGCTGGCAAAGCAACCAGTAACCCCTGTGTGCTGCCTCAGCAACAAACCTCCTGCTTGGCACTTTGCACACTGAACTCTCTGGCAGCTTTAGGAGACTGGGATTTCCCCTATTTCACAGAGAGAGAAACTGAGACTCAGTCCACCTGCAGGCAGAAGTGGTAGAGTTGGCCCTCAAGCCAGGCCTGTCTGATTTTGAAGGTCATGATCAACTTATTATATTATGCTATGCCATGTCAATATGTATATAAACTGACTACATGAGATACACAAGCACATGTTGACAACTTCAAACAATAACAAAGATATGCACCCAAATTCGACTCTGTCCCTTCCTGGCTCTTCAGTGCCATTCCTCAGAGACAAACATAGATGGCAATTTCTTGGACAGCCTTCTAGGGATATTCCATGCATACACATATTCCATGCATACTTAGACAGAATGACTCTCTGCCTACTTTTTATGCACATATAACTTGCATTTTTTCTATACCTTGCTTTTCTCAGGTAACATGGCATTTGGCGAACAGTTCCACATGAGTGCAGATGAACTTGTCTCCCTCTTAGTGAGGCTTGTGGCTCTGCATGGGTGAACCATAATTTATAGAGTCATTGCCCTACTGCTGTGCATCTGTGGAGTTTCCAATGTTCTTCTCATGTCTTTGGGCACATGTGAGAATGTCTATGGGGCAGACTCCTGGAAGAGCAGCTTTCAAGTCAAAGGGCGCAGTCATGTTTAATCTGAAGGAATGCTGCCAATGACTCTTCTGAAGAGTGCTCTCTACTCTCATCAGCAATGCTCCAGAGAATCAGGCTTCTCCACACAGGGCGATTGCAGGGTGTTGTCAAACTCTGTGGTCAAGCCTGTCTGATAGATGCTTCATTTGCATGCCTTTTATTATGAGTGAAGCTGGGAAAATTTTCATATACTTTCAAAGCCAACTGTAATTTCATTCCCTGTGTTGTGGCTGTTCCTGGACTTCAGCAGACACCCTTAGTATCCTCTACCCTGCTCCATGGGGCTCCTCGCAGGGGGTGATGGAGAGTGAGCTTCCGGTAGAACCCTCAAAGGGATACAGGAATCTTGGACTCTAAGATCAGCTTTGAACTCTCCATGTGATCTTGCTCAAGACATCTGACCACCTCCGAGTGTGATTTCCTTCTGAAAGAGGGCTTTAGATCAGATAATCCTAAAAAAAAAAAAAAAAATCTATGAATCTCTAGTTATCGCTTAGACAGTTGTGGCTGGTGGTTTGCTATCTATTCAGAAGGAAATGGATCTGGGCTTCAGAAGAAAGAATTTAATTTAGATACGTGGACTACTTCCTGAAGTACCAGGATATTAAACTCTGGAATGAATGATGGCAGTCTGGATTAGAGTATCTTTTTAATACAAAGAACTTTTGAAACAAGATGACTCATTTGTCCTAATGGGAAAAATTTCCTCTGACTGAGGGTTGGAAGCCAACGTGTAGGGTCTTTCTGGGGCTCAGAGTGTGGTGGGTTTCATGTTCTTGTAGCTATGTGCCAAGTCCATTGGTGATGCTTTGCCCAATGGCTGTTTTGCCCAGGAGTCCATGCATCATCGGATTCATGAGTTGGCTTATGACACGTGGTCACGTGGGGCAGACACATGGTCAGGCTCAAAGTAATGAATTATTAAAATTAACATTATTGAAAAATATGAAATGCGAGGGGAACTGCTGATTTTAATCAATAGTTCAAGTGAGCATGGCTAAAGAATGCCAAAACTCAGCAAAACCATCTAGAAGGCTCCACAACAATGTCTGACGTTTTTAGGATACAGAAGTGAGCTTTCTGGTTAAAGGAAGCAGACACCACTCTAAGCACCCAAACTTCATTCCTCAGAGATCCCCTTGACGGACAGCATTGTGGATACTTCTCGTGGTTTCTTGCCTTAGTTAACAGAACACACTCAGCATCATGTAGCCTTTTTGTAATGACTCTGGGGTCTATTGAAAATGTCCATCACTAATGTAGACACACTACACTTTGCAGAGTTCTAAAATATTAGTATCTGGGGGGGAACTTGATTTGTCTAATCTGACTTCCTCAATGAAGACAACACCTTTCAGTATCCCCCCAAAGAACCTTCACAACCTTCAGGGAGGAGTCTTTCATGGCTGGGAGACCCCAGACGCAGGAATCAGCTGTGCCTTGAGAATCTTCCCTACCTCCCTTCTCTTCTCACTGCCTTTTTCTCTCTAATATTTACCAAGCACCTACCACGCCCAGGTGCAGTTCTCCCTGCTAGAAAATCGGTGATATTCTAGGAGGCAGATGTGTTCTTGCCCTCAGAAAGCTTGAAATCTGTTGTAGTAACAGACATCAAACAAGACCCGGCACCGCTAAGCATATGAGGACGGATTGTTGCGAACAGGACCGAGGAACTGCACGGGGGGCCGGCAAAAAGAAGAGCAGGTGAGGGAGGCAGGGGACCGGAATGTGGTTCTTGTTTCAGAGATGTTTCACCAGGACATATTTCCCACTATTTAGGGATTAAGTTGCTCTCTCTCTGCTCTTACTCATCATGTGAACAGGGGCGATTAATGAGTTCCTCCCAAGAGGCCCACCTGCTGAGCCTCTGCATTCAGGCAGGAGCAGAATTTAGCTTGGAGTAATGGCTTGTGGGCACACTCTGGAAGTTCAGGAGAAGCTCTTAGAACATCATGGGGAGAACCCAGAACTCCCCTCCAGGAACACAGAGCCCCCCAAAACCTACTTCATCCTCAGAACACTCTCTAGGAGCGAGTAAAGGCAAAGCCCCTCCCCTTTCCAGGACTTTATTTTGTGCTACAATCAGGGAAGGAGGAGGACTCAAGGGAAGAATGTAGTCATTACACTACGGGTTGATTTAGGCCCTTGGAACAAGATGGGTACAACTAATCCCTTTAGACTGGCGGGAAGATTGGTTCCCTGGAATCTGGAGACGGAGGCGTGTGTGTCCACTCTCCCAGGGTCCTGTTCTTGTGTGTCTCCTGAGAGCCTGCAGAAGGAGACAGGACTCAGGGCTAACACCAGGACAGGGCCAGGGCAGAGTCAGGACAGGCCAGGTGCTGGCCTCAGGGAGCTGGGAGAAAATAGGCCTAGGGTGACTGCCACAGCCAACGGGACTACGGGAACCAGAGGAGGGAATCAGCACCAACAAGGCTGGTGAGGAGCCGGGGAAGGGATTAGAGACAGTTCCATAGAAGAGGATTCCCAGGCCCACACTGACTTCCAAGGCCTTCTTTGTGTCTATCACCCAACATTTATGAAGTGCCTCTGCATGCCAACCTTGTGTGGGGGTTTCAGATAATCCCAACCTGGGTCAAGTCTACAGACCCCTGGTGGGAGGTTTCTGATACTTTTTGTTTTCATAGCTGTGGGTTTATGGGTCTTGGGAAGTATTCGAAAATGTTTTATAGCTCATGTAGTCTGGGGCTTCACAGATATATTATTGCCTAGGAGTAGGTAAAGTTTTATAAAGTAAGTCCATCTAGACTTGTTATAGATAACACAGTCTTGCAAATGGTGCCTGGGTAGGATGAGGAAGGGGCTAGAGCCATAAAGGAGGGTTCGGGTCACTGTGTGTGGGACACACTGAGCCTGTGCTAGACTGAAAAAGGGCTTCAGAGTGCATGGCTGTGAAGAGGTGGCAGGTGTCAAGCCCAGGTCTAACTGCAGCAAGAGCTGGAGCTGAGGGTGCCCAGGCATTTCTTTTCTTTCCTTTTTTTATCTTTGAAACAGTGTCTCAATCTGTCATCTAGGCTAGAGTGCAGTGGTGTGATCATAGCTCACTGCAGCCTCCAACTTCAGGGCTCAAGTGATCCTCCTACCTGAGCCTCCCAAGTAGCTGGGAATACAGGTGTGTGCCACCACAACTGAATGATTTTTTAAAAATTTTTGTAGAGATTGAGTCTTGCTCTGTTGCCCAGACTAGTCTCCAACTACTGGACCCAAACAACCCTCTTGCTTTTCCAAAGTGCTGGGATTATAAGTGTGAGCTACCATGCCTGGTTTTGCCTAGGCTTCTTTTTCCCCTCAAGGTGTTGGCCCTGGCTCTGAGGAGGGATCTCACTATGGGATAAGCACTGGACATGGGCACCCATGAGGGGACAGAGCCCAAGGCAGTGAGACAAACCCTGGTGCCAAGGGGCAAGGCTGCTACAGCCCTGGATGGGACAGAGACCCAAGAGCAAACACCCGTGGATGCCAATCGTCTGGAGAAAAGAGCTTCCCACCTCCTGCTAGGCAGGAAGGGGAGCTCTGCTCACTGTACTTCCTGTGTCCCATGTAGGAGCCTGGGAGGTCCAGGGTCTGGTAGGTGACCATCACTGCCTCATCCTTGCTCCACTTTGTCTGACAGCCAGGGGCCCCATCACTCCCCCAGGGAAGAGGAGCCTGCTTATAACCAAGCTCAATGAAAGAGTCACTTAATGAGCCTAATGACAGAGCTGTCTTCCCTGCCTTCTCTGGCAGGTGCATGCGAAGGTCAGATGCAGTCCATAATCACGGTGTTAGGTCATTTGTCCTTGGGAGGGGAAATACAAACACACACACACACACACACACACACATCTATACATATTTAAAGGGTGGTTCAAATGGAGCTCAGGCAGAGGTTAGGGTGGTGCAAGGCCCTGATACAGCTAATTTCCCACACATTTCCTTGGCCTGGGAGCCCGCAGTGGGCAGCTGCTTCTTCTGAGAAGACACAGGCTGTTCTGGGAAACCATCATCTCTATGATTTATTGATCAGCATTTTGGGAACCAAATTAATGGCTAAATGTTCTATCAAGTAGCTCGCCTTTGGCATGGAGGGATCTGGCACAGGAGATTGGAATATTGATGACCAGTGGCTTTCTCAGAAGTGGTCCTTTCTGGAAGCGGGGCCCATGCACATGGGAGCCCAGCCTGTGGGCTCAAAACTTGGCTGCAGGAGTCAGGGGTTGAAGTTTCTAGAGAGGGCTTTGCTGCTTTCCAGATGTCTATAAATCTGGTGGCCCTCAGGGGGGAGGCTGGGCTGGCCTGTGTGCCTGGAATGTGCTTGCGTGTCCACCTATGGGCGTCCGTCTGTCTGTGCCGCACTGCCAGGTGTCTGGAATGATCTGGAATGGTGAGATTTGAGAATCTGGTCTAACTACTACTGTCTGAGGTTTTGCCAGTCCCAGTGCCCCCACTGTGGTTGGGGCAGATGGAAAGGTACAAACAGGTTTTCCAAGGTTGGGAACAGGGCATCTTAATCAGGGGTGTTTCTCCACACCATCGTTCTGTTTAGTGTGTTCATCCCACTCCGGGTCACACTCACCCTGTCTGATCTCCAGGCCCCTTCCTCAGGCTGTGCCCACCATCCAGAGTGCTCCTCCTCCCAGCCTCAAATTCCCATTGCTCAAGGCCCAGCTCTAGGCCCATCTCCCCCAGGAATCTCTCCATGATGGGTTTCTAGGCTCAGACTGTTAAGACCTCCCTTGCGCATGTTAGCCTGGCCCCCGGTCCTTGCTGTGTTCTCACACAATGGGAGACAAGTGACAGCCCCTCTATGCACAAGCACATCTCCCACAATGCTGCTAGCCCAAGGTAAACCAAGCTCACAGACACCTGGAGAGGGTACTCTTTAGAACCTTAGAGTGGTTAGAGTGTGGAGGGGCAGGGTGCACAGGCCTCTCAGGTGGGGTCTCCCAACTACTCACCTTATCTTCTCCTGAGGGAGTGTGGTAAAATGCTAATTCCAGGGCCCTGACAGACCCAAACTCTCCAGCAGATCCTGGAATCTATCTTTGAAACAAGTCCCCACAATAAATCTGAACAGCACAAAACTTGAGAGTCACAAGCCCAGAGAGCAGAAGCGGTCTCCAGTGGCCACCTGATTCTGGGGCCTCCTGCCCACACAAGGTCACTTGGAACACCTCTCACCAGTGGAGGTCTTGGGGTTACACCAAGCCACGGTGGGTATCCTAGGCCTCGTTGGGAAACTCTGGCTCCTCCACCCTCAGATGTGGGAGCTGATGATTGGAGTGGGGGAGGAAGCAAGGGAGTTTGAGGCGAGGAGGGGGAGGTGAGGGAGGGGGAGTATGTCTTCTTTCCATAAGCATCCTCTGTGTTCTTCAGAGGCCAAGCAGACTGGGTATAGAGCTCTCTCAATTCCCAGAAAAAAGACTTTACACCCCAGATTCTAAGTGTGGGTTAGAACACTGAGTCCCTAGCAGCCCCACCCCTGGGTGGAGGAGAGTCAGCAGTGCTTGTTCAGCCTCACACTCAGTGTGCACCTGTATGAGTGTGCCAAGTGTTCTACTCAAACCCCAGCCTGGGGCATTCTCCCCTCCGCACCCATGATATGGAGGCCTCTAATCCTGCAGGTGCCTCAGAGGACAGGGCCACGTCTCTCATCCTAGCCTCCCTCCCAGGTCTGCCAAGCATAGAGAGCAGCTGGGTCTGTTCCTGCTCTGCTCTCAGCTGCGTGTCTCTGGGCAAGTCCTCCTGGGCTGCTGGGAGGATCGGGGAGGCTCACACAGACAGCAGTCTCCGCTGCCCTCCTTGCTTCCTTTGCCACGACAGGGTGCCTGCCTAGGAACTTCTGGACTGTTCTACTGGCTACTGGCTGCTTTGAAACCAAGGGGTAGGCTCCCTTTCTAGAAACCCTAGACAGAGGGGGGAGGGCTGGGGCAGATGCAGACAAACCCAAAGAGAGGGGCCATTTTCCGCCTAGGAGCCCCAGGGGCTGGTGCCCCGTGACTCTGAAACCCCTCTTCCAGTCCGGAACTGTCTCCATCCCCTCCTTTACTTCAGCGTGTTCCTTCTCCTGAAATCCAGTTGGCTGACCCCACCCTTATTTTTGACACACAGGGCATCTGCTCAGAAAAGATCTCCCATTAGCCTACTGTTCAACTTCACATTGTCCCAAACCTGGAACTGTTTCCATAGGCTCAAAGAATCTTAGATTCGGAAGGGAGGCTGAGGGCCCAGAGGACTTCCCATCCTGCATCTGGGGACACAGTCACAATGACAGCCCAACTGGACAGAGCTCGGCCCTCTTCCATGAAGCTTGTTCCCTTTGACTCCCACAGATGCTGTTTCTTAACATTTGCTTCTTAATCAGTTCACACTTTTAAAACATTAAATAGATTTCTTTACAAAATATCAGAAGTAGGAAGCCATTATTCATTCCATATTCGAGACGGTAACCATGAAGAGTGAAGCATTAGTAAGGTCTAACTAGAGACCCTTGCCTGAAGACGATTTGGAGTCTGAGTGCAGCTTTGCCAAAGAGAAAGGCTGCAAGAGTTCGGGGTCACAGATGTATCAGGGAAGATGTTTCCCATCATTGTAACACCACACTTTAACAAACTCTGACCAAGTGCAGCCTTTCGAGCCCCAGAGGGGGAAACTGAGGCACCAAGTAGAGAAAGAAAAGGTACCAGATCAAAGGGGTTATTCAAGGCTCCAGACATCAGCTGCAGCTCTCATTCACACCTTCCTCTGTGCCTCAGTTTCCCTCTACTCCCTTGGTCCAGCCTTAATGACTGTGGCAGTGGGCGGGGTGGAGATCAGGTGTCAATGAATTGCAATGGGCTCCCTCTCAGCTCCAGGCTGGCCAGCGGAGGCCCCTCCAGTCCTCTTCCTTTGGCTAACAATGGCCCTCCCCTGTGTGTTCCTGTCCTCAGGCCCTGCTTGCTGGTGGGAAAGGAGCACGCAAATTCTACCCATTCTCCTCAAAAACCAAAGGGAATGTTTAAACTGGAACCAAACAGAGGCTGGTGGGGGCAGCTGCCACCAGGAATGTAAACATCTTTCAACCTATCAGTCATCTTGCCTAGTGGCTTCTCGGCTGCATGAAGAGTTTTATTTTTCTCTCAACCTCTCCCCATTGTCTTTGCATTTAAGGCAGCTTCATGCACCAGGAGGGCAGGGAAGGACAGACAATGGCCTGACTATCCCTCACAGTTCTGACAATACAGGCAGGATAGAGAGGGGCCTGGTGGAGCAGGTGTGCAGGGCTCCATGGTCCATGGGGAATCACGTTTGGAGATCACCCCGGCATCCATCATCCACTGTCACTCACCCATTATGAGGGGGACTCAAAAAAACCCAGAACTTATTTATTAAAAATCATGTATTTATTCTTACATGTTTATACTTCAGTCACCTTCAAAGTACTCTCCATTCGATGCAATACACCTATTGAGACGCTTTTTCTGCCGCTCAAAACAGTTTTGAACTCATTCATTTTGATCCCTTTTAGTGCTTCTGCCATTTTTTGTTTCACCTCTTCAACATGGACATTGTTGTTGTTTCCAGGGAAACAACAACAAAAAAAATGTTGTAAGAGGTGAGGGGGGAAATCCAGTGAATAGGGAGGGTAGGGTACAGGGGTCATGCCACTTTTTGGCACAGCGTGAGCAGGTGTGTTGTCATGGCGGAAGGAGCAGTCACCTATTTGCCACAACTCAAGATGTTTCTTCTACAAATCATAACACAACCTTCTCAAAACTTCCAGATAAAATTTTGGTTGACCATTTGATCTGGAGAAATAAATTCTGAGTGTACTGTAAAGAGCCCACTCTCCAAAAGATAATTTCAGGTTTTCCGGGGTTCCACTTCAAATTCAACCTCTCTGTTTATTTTCTGAGTATCTCTGAGAGTCCAGGACACCGTGGAAAAAATTTTGTGCTTCTCCAAAGAGAGCTTTCCCTCATGTGATGCTATAAGAGGCAACTCTGGGGGGGGTGTTGATTGTCAAGAGTTCCTGTATTGGTGCAAGAGAGGCCATAAAGAAGGGTATGATTAACTGCAGTTCATGCAATTACCAGGTAAGGAAGTTTCTTCTTTCCTTAGAAAGACTGCCTGGGCAACATAGCAAGTCCTCATCTCTACAAAAAAATAATTTTAAAAATTAGCCTGGCATAATGGCGCATTCTATAGGCCCAGCTACTTGGGAGGCTGAGGCAGGAGGATAGCTTGAGCCCAGGAGTTTGAGGCTGCAGTGATCCATGACTGCATCACTGCACTCCCATAATATAACAAGACCCAACTCTACACAAAAATAAAAAAAATAGCCTACACACCTGTAGTCCCAGCTACTTGGGAAACTGAGGTGGGATGATTGCCTGACCCCAGGAGTTTGAGGCTGCAGTGGGCTATGATGGTGCCACTGCACTCCAGCCTGGACAACAGAAAGAGACCTTGTCAGAAACAAAGAAAGAGAGGAGAGAGCGAGAGCAAGAGCGAGAGGAAGAGAGAGAGAGAGAGAAGAGGGCCACCATCACAAATGCTACAAACTGTGTGACTTACTGCAAGAAAAATAGCATTCTTTTAGTTCCAGAGGCCAGAGAGGAGAGGAGAGAGGAAGGAAGGAAGGAAGGAACCCAAATGACCCACCCCCTTCACACCTCTAGACTGCTCTATTTTCCTCCAGTCACTCGATTTCCCTAATGGGTCTTGGCAGTAGGGCTGGAGACCAGGAAGAGGAAGTCACTCAGAGAATACACATCGCCCCAAAGTTATTAATTCCATGGAAATTAGGTCACCATCCATCTCTCCCACCCCTTTCTTTTCTCCCTTGCAAAGTGCTAAGGTTGGCCATGGAAGGTACAGATAGTCCCTTCAGTGCTTCATCAAAGAGAAGAAGGAACATGAAGAAACCGTTCCTGGGTTGAGATATTAAAAGAATAAACTCAGATTGTGTACCACCTTGGTGGTCAAAGAGAGCCCATCCGTCATACCCAAGGGACATTTGCCAGCATTGAAAAGAACGCACTGTTTCCCCAAGAGAAAACCGCATGCAATGGAGGGAGATTCATGTAGCCGCGTTTTTGCAAGTCAAGAAAGGAGGCTGTGGCAAGGAATTATGATTGGTTGAGGGCAAAGTGACCTCGACCAGAAGGGAAGTCAATTACATTTGTGTTTCAGGCTTTCTGAAAAGCTTGGTAGCAGGCCCTTCAGCACAAAGTCAATGCCTGGGACGGTGCCTCCACAATGGGGACCATTGGCAGGGGTCGCTGGAGCGGCCAGGACCCTCAATCAGATGCCCCCACCTGCCAGGGGAGTTTCTGGCGGACTCAGCATGGGCACTGGAGGCTGCAAGTGCTGTTATGGGACACAGAAGTCATCCAAGCTTGCCTGTCCTGGGCTTGAGTCTTTCCTAGGCTTTCCCTGGTTTGTAGCTAGAGAACACACCCTCACCCAGCCCTAGACTGCATTCGCCACAACAACCAGGGGCCCCTTAAAAACATGGATCATCTGTTTTGCTCCTTGGCTTAAAATCTCTCTGGCGGCCCATGGTTCTTCCTAGGGATAGAGTTCAAGAGACTGCTGAATGGTGTGTAACCCCAAGGCTATAGCCTTATCCCCAAAGAGTCTCTCACAAGATAGGTATATAAGTTTTCTGGGGGGGCTACCATCACAAATGCTACAAACTGAGTGACTTGTTTCAAGAGAAATGCATTCTTTTAGTTCCAGAGGCCAGAAGTCTATAGTCAAGTTGTCAATAGAGCCATGCCCTTCCAAAGGCTCTAGGAAGGATCCCTCCTGGCCTCTTCCAGTGTCTGGTGGCTCCAGACATCCCTTGGCTGGTGGCTGTGTCACTCAGCCTCTACCTTCATCTTCACGTGGCCTTCTCCTCTTCTGTATGTGCTAGATCTCACCCTGCCTCTCTTCCACAAAGTTACTTGTCAATGTATTTAGAATCACCCAGGTTATCCAAGATTATTGCATCACAAAATGCATAACTTAATTACATCTACAAAGACTCTTTCCCCAAATAGGGTCACATGAACAGATTCCAGGGATTCAGATGTGGACACACATTTGGGGGCAACTGTTGAACCCACCATTATGGGGTTGAACCCACCACGATGGGGAAGGCAGAGCTGCTGTTTAAGGCCGAATTGTCCAGGAAGCAGGACCTAAGACCAGGCTCTGAGGGCCAGCAGGGGTCTGGAGACAGTCCCAGGAAGCAGCCCGAGGCTACTGAGGAAGGCAGAAAGGAAAGTATAAGGAGTGCTCTCAGCATTTCCCTACAGGGAGAGAGATAGTGGCGGGCAGGGTCTGGCACAAAAACACGGGGGTCTTATCCACCAGCTCCCCCATCCTTGGCTGAGGGCTCTTCTGGCCTGGGAGCCCCATAGCACTCTCAGTCATGAGAAAGCATTTCTCCCCAGGACACTGTTGGAATGTTCTGGAATGGAGTGCTGAGGGGATATGAACAGGCACAGCAGTATCTCTCCCCCTAGTCCTGAACAACTCCCCACCCTTGCTCCAGGCTCCAGGTTTCCACACTGGTCAAAGGTCACAGGCAGTGCAGAGGCCCATGTGGACAGGACCCCTGCCTAGATTCTCAGGATTTTTCTAGGACCGTCCCACAGTCTCCCTTACACTACTGCCTCCCACAATTCCTCTCTCCTGCTTTAGCCTCTCAACCATGGTCTCTGCTCCTTCCAGCCTCCTGGATGGATTTAGTTGGTCTTGGATTTGTGTGGTCAGGATGCCACATTGGGGAAGGGAGATTTAAATCCTGCAGGGGAGGGGGAAAGACAGAGGGGACAATGGTTGGAGTGGCCACTTGCTGTTGCCTTCTCTCCTGAAGGTACCAGGGTTGGAGGTGGCTAGCATATTTGGGAAATAGCCTTATCCCTCCAGACCCTAGCTGGACGTTCCCCCCGCACTGTTAATGGAAAAGTTGGGCTGAACCCAGGGGAGGGAGTTCCTCCCATGGGAAGATGGCGAGAGGAGACATCTGTCTCCCTTGGGTACAGTGCAGTCCATGAACAGAAGCCTGGACTACATGGGGCATTGAGTCTCATCTTGTGAACTCTGCCACCAGGATTCGGCTGTCACTGAGTCTACCTTCGTGGGAGGAGCAGATATGGAGTGCAGAGCGGGGAAGCAGGGCCCTTTCTAGCATTTTTAGTTCTTCACTGGGCCAAAGCAGAAACTGGGTGGCAGAGAAAACAGTTTTCCTAAATGGTCTCAAGAGGCACATGAGCTGGGCATGTGGCTTTCTGATGCCATGTCTGTTCTTCCTGCTTCCAGCAAAGGCTCTGCCACTGCTTTCCATCTGTGGGCTTCAGAGTGAGCCTGGTTCCCCACCTGGCACCAGAGTGGGCACAAGACCCAGGCTGGGCAAATCAGTCAGTCATTTGGTCTGAGATGGACATGTGACCCAATCAGGCCACAGAGCGCCGAGCCCTGGACCTTGAACCTTTGTGGAAGAAAGACTCTCTGTTTCCTCTGGCCACGAACAGAGAAGATGCAAGCCTAGAGCTCTGGTGGCCCATGTGGCCTCCTGAGCAGAGCTGGCCTGGGAGTGAGGTCTCTGAGAGCACAGTAGAGCTGAGAGGTGGAGAGACGTGGACCTGATGACATTCAGCACCTGGGTCTGACATGAAGCTCAGTGTTGTTCTGAGACTTTTCAGTTCTACGAGCCAGATTTCCCCACCTTTCCATTGAGTTTCTGTCACTTGCAACTTAATGAGTCCTAAGTCCACTACTTAACTGCTCTGAGCCTCAGTTTCTGCATCTATAAAAATGGGTGCAAAAGCACCTATTTTACAGGATTGTTCCTACATACAATGTTCTTAGGATGGAATGTGTAAGATGGCGGCTTGAATGCATTATGTTTAATCAATATTCGTTGACCGATGAAGAGTCAGGAAATGTCCCACCATTTCTTTAGCCCATTGATACCTCTCCTTTCTTGTGCGGAGACATCTTACGGTTTACTAAACTTAAACTTTAGGTTCAGCATTTGATTGTATTGGTCCCTGACCAATCTATTTTTTGTCTCTGTCATTGCTATAAAGCAGTACAAACTCCTGGGTTGCAGGGGCTGCCCTTCATTTCTCATGGGGTGATCAGGTTAGATAAACCAGGATGCTACTTTGAGGGTCACTTATGTTTTCCCTATTGCTAATTAACAATCATTGAATCTCACTATAAGCCTGGCATTGTTCTAAGTGTTGTTATTAATGAGAGTCTTTCTGTTGTCTGTGAAAGAACAATTCAAAGTGGTTTAAGCTCAAACTAGACTATTGGCTCACATATCTGAAAGGTCAAGGGGTATCCAGCTTCAGGCATGGTTGAATCTAGAGGACCAGTGTCATCACGGGACTCTAAGCTTTAAGCTTTGCTTGTATGTGCTGATGCCAAGAAGTGTTCCTAGTGGCTTCCAGTAGCCCAACTCACAGGGAGAAAATGAGCATGTCTTCCTTCTGATCACTCTAACAGAAGTCTCAGAATTACCTCTGATTGGACAATTTGG
Organism: Tarsius wallacei; assembly: GCA_963574415.1. Taxonomy (NCBI): domain Eukaryota; kingdom Metazoa; phylum Chordata; class Mammalia; order Primates; family Tarsiidae; genus Tarsius; species Tarsius wallacei. The sequence goes on from CAUYQG010289651.1 coordinate 48,497, forward strand.
GTCACATGACCACTCCTCCACCAATCATTGTGGTCAGGATTGTGGGACTTAAGGCTGAGTAGCAAGCCCCACCTCCTGCCCTATCCAACCACATGGAACAAGGAGGGCAATGAATTCCTCCAGGAACATCAGCTCTAGCTACTGGAAGAAGGGCAATGGCTTGTTTGCCACTGCTGTGGCCCTTTCCATGCAAATCCTAATACATTCCAGAGGTAGGTCCTTTTATATGCTGCAGATGAGGAAGTGAGACAAGGGAGGATAAGTGACTTGCTGAAAGGCACACAATGGATAATTGACTAAAAGACTCTGGCCCAACTATAGTGTTCTTTGTAATGACCCCAAAACAAGTTTTTGTTTTGTTTTGTTTTGTTTTTGAGTTGGAGTCTCACTCTGTTGCCCAGACTGGAGTGCAGTGGCCGCTCCCGGCCACCGCAGCCTCGACCTGCTGGGCTCCGGCGATCCTTCCACCTCAGCCTTCCAAGTAGCTGGAACTATAGGCGCACGCTACCATGCCCGGCTAATTTTTGATTTATTGTAGAGATGAGGTCTCACCAAGTTGTCTAGGCGGGTCTCGAACCCGCGGGCTCAGGCAATCCACTCACCTCAGCCTTTTTGCTGCTGTTTCTCTGCTTTTCTCTTTGTGACTCTCCCACATCCATGCAGTGCCAGATGCACAGTAGGACTGAAAACATTGTTCATTTTAATCCAGGGATGCCACCTGTTGGCGTTTGTGTGACCGTTTATTCTTCAGTGTTTCCAGAGACTACAGAGGAGCCCCCGGCAAAACACATCAATTTTCAGTGCAAATTATTCTTGTGAATAAATGATATATAAGTTTATGCATTCCAATTAACCAAAAATTATTTATTACAGCAATTAAAGTGAAGCCGTGTAAATGACTGCAATTTTAAGTTCTTGACAAAGTGATAAAGTCCATTAATAATACTCTGCCTCACTGAGGCTCCTTGAAACTCTGCCAGCAGCTTGGCTGTCCTGCCCCATGAAGCTTGCTAGGGGCAGAATCAGAGGGTCTATGGACTGGGTCCCCCAGGACTAACACCAGGCTGGGGGCCACACCAAACCTTCGGGCAACAATCCATGTCTTCTGACTTAGTAACACCATGGAGGGAATTAGAAAACCCTGGACTCCTCAACCCACCCAGACACAGAGATATGGGAGAGGTGACATATACCCCTCTCTGTAGACAGCCCAGAAGAGCCAGATTCATTCTACCCCTAACTTTCAATCTGCTTGCTTTGCCCAATGACTTGCTGGGACCAACTAGAAATGCCCTTTCTTCCAAAGCCAGCATTTATTCATCAATCCGTCCATCCATGTATCCATCCAATCAATCATCCATCTATCCATCTTTCCATCCATCCAGTCATTCATTCGTCTATCCATGTATCCATCTTTCCATTCATCCAATCATGTATACTTTATCCATCCATCCATCCATCCAATCACCCATTCATTCATCCATCCATTTAATCATCTATTCTTCATCCATTTATCCATCCATTTATCTATTCATCCATCCATCCATGTACCATCCAATAATCTCTCCATCCATCCATCCATCCGTAATACCATCCATCCATGTATCCATTTAATCAATCATCAATCCATCCATGCATCCATCCATCCATGTATCCATCCAATTAATCATTCATCCATCCATCTTTCCATCTATCCAATTATCTACCCTCCATCCATCCCTCCATCCATCATCAACCTACCATACACCAAATGCAAGTTTCCCAGGCGAGCATCATCAGGTGCATAATGACTATTAGCAAACCAGAAAAAAGAGCCATGAGGCAAAGCTCAGACCAAGATCCAGGGGAGTGCCAGGACAATTCCTGGAGTGAGTATTCAGCCTTGCCTCCTCCCTGGCCTCACAAGAATGCTGGGGGTGGGTGAGGAGAGAGTCGATTCCTTTTCTCTGTGAGAAGAGGAAGGGTGCAGGCAGGTATTCTAAAGGAATGTGGGCCATAATTCAAGGAAGTAAACATGTACAAGGCTCCTTCTCATGGCCATTTTCCAGTGGAGTGCAGGACATTTCACAGGACACACTCATACTAAAATATTATTTATTGTTTATCTGAGAGTAAATTTAACTTTCTTTTCTTTTTCATTTTTAGCATAACCTTACAACTCTAAGCTTGTAGACACACCTGAGTTTTGCCTCTTGTGAATAGGGTGGCCTTGGGTAGGTCACTCTGCCTCTCTGAGACTCACTTTTCTCATTTGTAAAGTGAGGGTGAGGATAAATACCTTGGGGGGTATGACCAAAATCACCCACCACACAGTCAGTGGACTGTATAGAACAGAAACACTGCAGTGCACCAGGAATCCCAGGTTTGCAGGCTGTACGAGCCTTGGCCAAGAGCACTTGAAATACAAGTTCAGCATTTGCAGGGCAAATGTGGCCCAGGGCTACTAACATGTGACCTCTCATCCCTCTTGGGCTGTCCAGATGAAACATGATAACACAGTGATGTGTGTGCATCAAGGTCCACTGAGGAGCCTATACCAGACATAGCAGTGGTGATGGTTCTCGGGGCAAACAGAGCCCCATGGGTCCAGCCCATTCTCTGCTCCCAACTCCCACCCCACTGTCTCTCTTCTCATGCCCCAACCCCCCTGCCAACTGTCACAGAGTCCTCTGCATCTCCAGATGGCCACTGACCACTTCTGAATCCCCTGCCCATCACCAGAGGAAGAAAAAGACTTGCAACTTTTTAAAGGTTACCCATAAATGGCCATGTTAAGACTTATATTTTGGAATGAGACCAATTTGAACATGAACTTGATTGTTAACTCTTTCAGTAACTCAATCTAGGCCTGTGACAGCTTGCTCAAAGTCTTTACATGCCTTGTCTGTGAAATAGATTCCCAGTGGTCTGGCACTCCTAGGGCTGTGGCCAACACTTCATAGATGCCACTTCTATCTAATAGGACCAGCAGCTGTAGAGAAAGGTGCCACAGCCATAGAAGGATCCACACGGGATCCCCAAAGCTACAGGGCCTTCATAACTGACTTTCCCCAGCATGGCGCTCATCTGAGGAGAGCTTGATCGACTGGCAGTTTTACCCACGGCACACAAGAGAACAAAGTGACTGTTCACTCTCCAAGAAAGTGTGCAAGAAATTTTACAAGGTTGAGACCTCCACTGACAGTTAGATGTTTGTTTCAAAACATTCATCCGTCTAAAATTTTTCAGGATGGTGACTTTAATCCACTGTAAATGTGCTAGTCAAAATCCTTACCATGGCAGGTGATAAAATGGCCAACTCTAAGTGACTCAGACATCAGAGGTTGATTAATTATATAACAAACAGCCTGGACATGGGCAGTAACTCAGAACTATAACCCCAAATTCTTACACTTCCCATCTTTCTACCCTGGCATCCTCATGGTCACAAGAAGGCTGCCATAGCTCCAAGCATCATGTCTTTACACTGTAGCAGCCCAAACAGGAAAGAAGGGGATGCAAGTCAAAGAGCTTTCTCTTTATGACTCTCTCTTTATTCTGGGAATAAGTTCTTCTAGAAGGGTCCCCAGCAGATCTTCTTCTGCAGTTCAGTGTCAGGGAGTAGGTCACCTGCTTGTCCCCACACCAAAAGCAAATAAAAGTGCAGTGGCTTAGGCCAATTAGCACACTTTCTGTGGAGTTGGGCATATTGTTCCACAAAATCAGGGGCCTAGTCACAAGAACAAAAGGGAGGTGACCATCAATGAAATGGCCAGCATTTCTGCCACTTGTAATAAGACTGCGGATAAAGCTAGCTTCCACTTGTGGAGCCCTGACTTTGAGCCAGTCACTAAGTTCAATGTCCTGCTGCATTACATCTGTTCCTCACAGCAGCCCCTTTCTGGCCCCACAAGAACCCAAAAGGACCCGCTGCTCTTGTCCTCATTTTATAGGGAGGCACATGTGTTTCCATTGGTTACTTGGTGCCAGCTGCCCCCCGGGTGCAGAGACCATGTCTCATCAGTCGGCTGTGAAGCCCACCGAAGACCCTGCACTCCCACTCATCTCCTGAATTCCACAGCTCCTAGCTCAGGTCTGGCAGGAGTGGCCGAGATGAGCCCCCACCCTGCCAGCTCTTGGCAAAAGCTGGGGGAGGAGCCTGGCATGGCCTCTAACTCAAGTGCATATTTCAAGGATGTTGCCATGTTCTAGGCCACAGGCAACTGCTTCTAGCCCTCAGGATTATGCCCTTTGTCCCTTTTCCTGGAGCACTTAAAATGATGGGGAACTACTGTTCCTTTGGGACCTTTCTGCCTCTGTTCGCTTAGGACTTCTCGCCGGAGAGCGGTCTCACCTATGGGCCTCAAGAGTGACCATGCCTTTCCAGCCTAGGAAAGTGGGCACTGGAAACAAGGGGAGCGACTGGTGGAGTGTGTGGGGGCAGCCTGTTAGTGCTTGGCCTACTTCTGACCAGTGAAACAGAGGCATGAAAAGCCATCAGGGCATCTGCTCCATGTCAGGCGCTGGGCAGGGCAGAGATCCCAGGGGTGGGCGCTCACCTGCCTGAAGCTTTCTTTTAAAGCTGAAGTCTGCCCCCTTCCTCTCTGTTGGAAGAAAACCTTTTTTCTCTGTCTCTGTCTCTTTCTATCTCCCCATCTCTGTCTCTGTCTTTGTCTCTGTCTCTCTTTGTCTATGTGTCTGTTTTTTGTCTCTGTATTTCTCTGCCTCTGTCTCTGTATCTTTCTCTCTGATTGTTCTCTGTTTCTCTCTTTATCTCTTTCTCTCTGCCTCTGTGATCTGCCCACCATGGAGGAGGATGTGCTGGCGGCTGTGTGTAACCCAGGAATGATGTCTGGGTGAGGCCTGAGTCTCTGCAGCCCAATAGGAGACACATCTTTTCCCAGGACTGCAAAGCTGCTGCCCTCTGACCCCACCCTCACAGGCAGGTAGAAAGCCACGTCTCTGTCCAAGACCCCCTCTGGACAGCACAGCCTCCAAGCATTTGTGGAGGGTCAGCTGTCAGAAATCAGAGATGCAGATAATCTTTCTTTCTCTGTGCTGGTTCTTTCCTCCTGCGATGAGAAAAAATGATGCACAGTTTTTATCAACAAAGAAAAACCTGTCTCCTCTCTCCTCTTTCCTCTCTCCTCTCTTGCCCTCTCCTCTTTCTCTCTCCCCTCTCTCCCCCTCCCTTCTCTCTCTCTCTCTCTCCCTTTCTCTCTTCCCTCGCTGTCTCCTCTCTCCGCCTCCCTCTCTCCCTCTCTTGTTTTCTCTCTCCTCTCTCTTTCTTCTCTCTCCCGCTCCCTCCCTTTCTTCCCCCCTCCCGCAGCCTCCTCTCTCTCCCCTTG
>CAUYQG010289659.1:0-22203 GCA_963574415.1 Tarsius wallacei
ACTGACAAGCTTCTGCGAAGTCAAAGAAACCATCAAGAGAGCAGGGAGACATCCCACAGACTAGGAAAAAATATCTGCCAACTCCAAGTCTGACAAAGGCCTAACATCAAGGATCTACAAGGAACTCAAAGGTGCTGAAAAAGAAAAAAACAAACAGCCCCATTACAAAGTGGGCAAAAGATATGAATAGACACTTCTCAAAAGAAGACATATGAGCAGCCAACAGATATATGAAAAAATGTTCAGCTTCACTAGTCACCAAGGAGATGCAAATTAAAACTACACTGAGATACCACATAACTCCAGTCAGAATGGCCATCATCAATAACTCAAAAAATAGCAGATGCTGGAGAGGATGCAGCAAAAAGGGAACACTTCTATACTGTTGGTGGGAGTGTAAATTAGTACAGCCTCTGTGGAAAACATTGTGGCGATTCCTAGAAGTTCTAAAAATCGACCTTCCATATGACGATGTAATCCCCCTACTGGGAACATACCCAGAAGAACTCAAATCACTCTATTAAAAAGATACTGCACACGTATGTTTATTGCAGCATTGTTCACAATAGCAAGAACATGGAACCAACCGTGCTGCCCATCAAAAGAGGACTGGATTAAAATAATGTGGTACATATACACAATGGATTACATAGCTATAAAGAAGAACAAAATCATGAATTTCGTAGCAACCTGGATGGAATTAGAGTTTATAATACTGACTGATTTTTCAGAAACAAAGATCTGAGTATCACATGTTCTCACTCATAAGTGGACCTTGAACAACTACTGTAATACTATAATAAAAGGATTGACAGTAGTGGGAAACTGCGGGAGGGGAGTTGAGGAGGTGGGATTGACAGTTGTTGAGATCTGCCTGGGGAGGTGGGGGCACACCTCATCAACAAGGGTATCTGCACAATGAATATTTGTATACCTACCCTGAATTGTACCCCACAATTTAAAAAAAAAATTTTTAAATAAATAATAATAATAATAATAATTGAGCTTCATCACCTAATTAAAAATAAAGTCAGGGATTAATGAAAACAAGGTAGCTATATGAAAAGTTAATTGAGAAAAGTATAACATAAAAGTAATCAGTATTATAAAGATAAGGGAATTTTCCATCATAAGCTACATATTTACCATCCCATATATTTTATCTGTGAGAAAAAAATACTATTACAGTGTATTCAGCAATCAATGTACCAATTACTGTGTTACAGCCAGTAGCACTGAATATAACACAGTCATGAAAGAAAATACATTTTTTTTTTCGGAAAAAAGTTTTTAAGTGAATAAACTGATTCAATGAAAGAATGCCTCAGCCGGGCTCGGTGGCTCAGCCTGTAATCCTGCGCCTTGGGAGGCTGAGGTGAGTGGATTGCCTGAGCCCGTGGGTTCGAGACCCGCCTGGGCAGGCGAAACCTCATCTCTACAATAAATCAAAAAATCAGCCGGGCGTGGTAGCGCGTGCCTGTAGTTCCGGCTACTCGGAAGGCTGAGGCAGAAGGATTGCCGGAGCCCAGCGGGTCGAGGCTGCGGTGGCCGGGAGCAGCCACTGCACTCCAGTCTGGGCAACAGAGTGAGACGCCAACTCAAAAAAAAAAAAAAAAAAGAAATAATGCCTCAAAATATATGCGAACTAAAAGACCAGAAGCATAAAACCCAAAAATATTAAGCAAGAAAAGTGGTAAAGATTTATAACAAATTACCTTGGCTCCTCAACCAGCTTTATTATATTTCTTTGTGGCAGAGAATCTTGTGATTTTTGTTTCAAATCCTATAAAAAGGAATAATAATATTTTATTTTACTTTTAAAATTTAAGTTTCAAAGTTAGCTATACAATAGCACCTTGCAAAAATCTTGAAATGGATACCACAGGGAGGTCCAGCTACATAAAATCTAAAATAACTAAAATCTTAAAATCTAAAATAACATAAAATCTTAAAATTCAAAATAACTAATCCAAATGTGCATGTACATATACACGTGTGTATGTGTGTGTTCTGACTTCAAGTACAACATAAGTTATAGGGGCTAGCATCTATGATGGGTAAGTTCCATTTAGGAATCAAATCAGAGTTTAGAGATAATTATGCAAAAAGCTATACTACTTTAGTTTTATATCATATGTTTTATATCCTTAAAAAATGTGTGTCCATTTATTGCATTTTTATTTTAATATGAGAATGTTTAATCATGACTCAATTACAAGTATCACTACATGAAAATATGGAATCTATGTCTGATTCCAGATGTAAAACTTCAAATTACATGTACAATTACGAAGCCCATCATTCATAATTGGTTCAAATGATAAATTAATTATAATTTTAAAATATCTGAGTTGCCAAGTGGAAGTGTAAAGAGGGTTGAAATCAACCATTTTCTCAACATCTTCCTTGCTGCAGTATAACATGCTCTACTTTTCATCTTATTAGCTTTTCTGATTCTTGCAGCAACTCAAGGCAAGGCAGATATTATCATTTCATTTTACAGATAAATGAATAAGGGCTCACAGATGTTAAGTAACTTTTTCGAGGCCCCAACAATCAGGGTGCCAGGCTGAAGCTAACTAATTCCTTAATCACCGCTCTACTGTGACACAGATTACAGCCTACCCTTAGCACTTCATGGACCCATCCTGAATCCAGAAGATCATTCACATTTACGTTTAGCAAGAATAGATTAAGGGCTTACAAAAATTCAAACAGGAAGGGATTTCTAATTAAAGCCAAACAAAATAGCTGATTACTAAATATAATGTCTTATAACATCGTCTTAGTGTTCTAAAAGCCTATATTTTTCACATACTTTGAAATACTTAGAGAAAAATACAGGTCGTTTATATGAAGTGATACAAATTATTTCAAATAATGTACAAAGAAACAATATTTCAATGTCTCTTTCATTAAGCTTCTCATTCCCCTTCCTAATATAAAAACAAGAGAATCACACATTTTTAAGATGAATATAGAAGAGATCAACTAACCATCTCTAGGAAGGTATCAGAAAAGTAAGGGTCATATGTGTGTTTGTCCTTCAAAATGAGAAGAAATGCAGAATTTCCAATAATCTTCTCCAAAATCATTAATGAATGAAAGAGTCTGTAAACCAAATATTTTATTAGTCTGAGAAGTAACTTAAAAATCTTCATACAACATTTTTCATTTTTAAAATAATGGCCAAACCATCAATACTTTCATCTTATATTCATAAAGTAAAACTACAATGAACCAGTAACAAACTGGCTCTTTTTCCCCAAAACTAGGTACTTAGAAAAAATGATAAACAAGAAGATATTACTGGTAAGGATTCATTTAAAATTGAAAACTGAAACATACAAATTTGTTCAAAGTACTTAAACTTTCTATAAATATCAAATCAAATAATAAGACTATCCAGGATAATTTCTCACATAACTGCAATGCATTCTATCAAAAAGTAACAAGTGGCTTCTTAACTTTAGGAAAAAACAAGCAAGGGTTGAGACAACAACAAAAAAAACCCCATAAGATTAATTCTTCATTCAACCAGTATATTTGTCATTTCCCCAAGAATTAAAAGAGACATTTTGTGTGGGAATGGTGGCTCATGCCTGTGATCCCATCACTTTGGGAGGCCAAGGCAGAAGACTTGTTTGAGCCTAGGAGTTTGAGACCAGCCTAGGCAACACAGCAAGACCTCATCACTACAAAAAATTTAAAAAATTAACCTGGTGTGGTGGTGCATGCCTGTAGTGCCAGGTACTTGGGAGGCGGAAGGATCCTGTAAGCCCAGGTCAAAAATACATTGAGATGTGATTGTGCCACTGCACTCCAGTCAGGGTGACAGTGAGATCCTGACTCATAAAACATATACATGCATGCATACATACATACATACATAAAGAATAAATTAAGAGAGACATTTTGTTGAATTTAGTTTCACATTATTGTTCATAAGAACTAAAAGGAAGAGTTTTTCTCAGATCTAGATAATAACACTGTCTTCATTCCTGTTACTTTTCTTGGTCATTGAAATTACTAACTTGTATTCAAATTGTATTTTATGTCTGAGGAACAAAAAGGATGTTTCAAAATCTATTGGTTCAAGACTAATTCTAGAATATAACCTCTGTACACCACCAACTACTGCTAAAGGACTACTCATGGGAAAAGAAGTTGTTTGAAAATTTTTTTTCAAATTCAGTCATGTTTCTTTATGGTTTTACAGAACAGGCATTTCTAGGTAAACTTATACAAGAGACATCTGTAGAGAATCCTCATTAATCGCGTTTTCAATCATAATATTTTTTCCAATACAAAAAGCAACTTTGGATCTATGCCTTAAAGACATTTTCTGTTGTCATGCAACAAAAAAAATCTATAAAAGACAATAGAAATAACATCTTTTTTGCACAGCCCTATTTCCGCCTCAACCTCCCAAGTACCTGGCATTACAGGTATGCACCACCATGCCAGGCTAATTTTTTAAAGACGTAAGTGATCAGGATCAATATTATTAAATATATTTACACAATAAATCAATAGTTTTAATACTGAAATCTTATGATTTGCATTCATGCTATCAGCCAATGAAATGTCTCATTATACTTAAATGTCTTCCTAGATAGTACTAAAAGACTATATAAATGAATGCAGTTAAGTTATAAAAATAAGTTCTTCAATCTGTTTATTTCTACTGTCTACATGGCTATCTTTCTTAGGCAGCCTGAGCCTGCAGAATAAACGTCATGTTTTCAACTAGCTAAAACCACATATGTATTACAATATATTAAAGAGTCCTAACTAAACTGAGTGGAAGCCAGGAATCATCCAATATCCTAAAGGTATACATGTAGCCTTCTCAAGAGACGAGGTATAAGACGACACAGCACAGCATTCCCCAAATGCTCCCTCAGGATGTACAGAGTTGTTTTGTTTAAAACAAAACAAAACACAATACATAATTTTGGGAAACACTGTGTAAAGCAAAAACGTTAAAATGTTTCAACATTTCATTAATATGGGATTTCTCAGGGCCTCTAATTTCCTAACATGCACTTATCCTATTAATATGGAACACAGTTCAGGAAAAAAAAAATCAGGAATCAGTTTATAGTTTGCTGTCATTGCTGCTGCTTTAAGGAGATGTTACCTGTCTGTCATGCAATAGTTTTCATGTTCAATTTTCTCCTACCTACCTTAATCACAAGTTAGGAATAATGGGCAGCATTCTAAAACATTTCTGTAACTGACCTCATTATCATTTCTTCTTCTCTTCCCCATAAGCCCCATTATCTACTTATGAGCTGAACATCTATTACAATCATTGTCCCAATTTAATTTGTTTATGTCATGATTAGAATTAACCTTCAAATAGGCCATGATATATTCTTGCTTTCTAGTTTATAATTACATAAACACTCAATCCACTGTTGAGAACTTGACTCGCAGAGTCACTCCAGAGGAGAAAGAAGGGCCTGGATCTCTGATGACATTTGTGAAGCTATCATGCCTGAACCAATTACTTGTAGATTTCTTTTGTATGACATTAAAATAAGCAGGATAGGATTTGCTCTGTTTCAGGTTGCTATTGCTAGCAGTCAAACACAACTTGTAACTCATATACTTGTTCTCAGGGACATTTCTGCCAACATCTGAATGAATAGCAGTCATTGGTCCAAGTGTAAGAGAACACCTAATGCTAGGTTCCTCTTCGCTGCTATTTCTCTAACTTGTGTTTTGAAATTTCATTCTTAAAATGTTTGTACTAATGACTTCATAATTGTTTATGACTTTTCAATAAAGCGTGAAGTGCTCACACAGCAAATTTACAAATGTCAAGTACAGTAAGAATTATTACCCTTTCTTCCTTAACACGTAATTCTATATGGGGGAGGTTTTTATAAGCTAAAGCAATACAAAACATATGGAGGAACTAATGACAGGCCTTCCGAAAAGGTAATAAGACATAACAAGTTCTGTAGCAAAAACTCAATGACTCAATGTACCCAAATCTCTTTCAATAATGGCAGCCAGCAAGAGCAAGTAGACTATGATTTCTCCAAGTCCTTTTAGGAGCTCTGCTCTGATCTGATTCTAAGCAGTTTGACTTCTACACTCTCAACAAACCAAGAAGGCAGGAGCAGGTGAAAAGGAAAAACAAAATACCTGAGCCTACTTTCCAAAATTCTTTCTGTGGAAGAAACACTATCATTATCATCTAATGTGTATTTTCTACTTTAACCTCAGGTCAACCTCAATAGACAGATGCCAAACATGCTTGCCATAACAAAATTGAGAAGATATTCAAGACACTACCTTGAGTATATTTTTTAGGGACTGAAGTCAACTAATAAAACTTCAAGAATATCTTTTTGTCTCTTAATTTCTAGAAAGTCAGTCAAAACATTACTAATAATTTAATCAATGCTACAATTAGCAATAGAAGTCATTGGTCAATTATTTTATGTTGATTTTATGTCTGTGTACACTTTTCTTATATAGGAGTAGTCATAACAAAAATATTCACTTTCTAATTCTGTATTTTAGGAAAACTTCTGAGTATTTTAAAATTTTAAAATATTTTCAAAGCATACCATTGTTAATAGAAAAAATATCTAGAAGAAATACAGTCTAAACAGTAGTTGGAAGGAAGGAAGGAAGGAAGGAAGGAAAGAAACTATTTCCCCAACAAAGGAATTCCTCTGCATTGAATGAATGGTCATCCAAACCCTGACACGATGCTAGCACACTCACTATCACAAAAGGTAGAGGTTTTTTTCCCCATTATTAGGAAGCATTGTTCACAAAGTCCTATGTTATTTTGCGACAACACCTGGACTCGCTGTTTCTAATTCTTTAATACAGATATAACTGAGCTTTTCCTCCCTCAACCTGACAGCCCTCCAACAAGTTAAAGATGGCTTTGGCATCAACACCCAAGCCATTCCTTCTCATTCCCAACTGCTTATATTTATATTATCCATGTATGACAAGGTTTCCAGGTTCTTTTCCTTCCTAGCTAAGCTTCTCATTTTTTTTTCTTTTTTTCTCAATGTCCCACTTAAAAAAAAAAGTATCCAAGAACAACTGGATATGAAGCAGGATGAGATTAAACTGATATACAATGAAGTAGAACTCTTTATCTACTTGGATTGTAACTATGAATTTATTTGATGGCAAATCTTTGGTCAAGATAACCCCAATCACCACACTGTATTTAGGAGAAAATAGGACCAGCTTTACACAGAAGTAATAACATTTTACTATACTCTTTGCAGAAATGCACTGCAATAAAAAGTTGGGGCAGCTAGGACTCTGTCAACAGATTTCTTGAAAAATGCTTTGAAAATTGGCAATGTCTTGCTATAGCAATACTCAGAGGGAATATCACTGTTAATGTGGTCTGATATGCACTAACAATTTCATCAAAAGATATAATCTTATGACACAAAATGTAAAAAGATTTTTTAAGATGATTTTTCTATAATTACATTACCTGGTGCCATAATCCACAACCACCCAATCTTTTGCAGTTCCTGTGATAGCATCATGATGTTGAAACAGTCCAAAATTCTTTCTGGCTTCTGTCAGTGCCATGTAAAGTGACGTTGAAAGAAATGTATTTATCTTGTATTTCTGAGCTTGTCTCAAGGCGAAATAGTAAAGAATTTCAGCTGCCCTGATTGTATAAAACAGCCATTGATTTTTATTTCAAAACAAACATTTTAGCTTATAATCTAAAATATGTGACATTGATACTTTTTAAGTGTATTTTTTAAAGATCTATAATTTCAGTACAAACAAGTTATGAAAAAGATACTAATAATAAATATTTACATAAAACCACAAAATATCCTTATAACATATTTAAATTCTCAATCATCAAAGAACTCCATGTCTATACCGATTAGGGTCCTTGTTCTAGATGATCCTGGAAAGAAGCCAGCACCTCATGGCAGCAAGATGAGTATATTTCTGTATAACACAGTGAAAAAATATCTGAACACAGTAGTAAGAATTTGATATGTCTCTGTCCTTTCTTCTCTATCACAGCAGCATAGACATAGACCATGAACATTGCCAGAAGGCAATTTACTCTCATGTGTAACATTAAGAGGAGAAATGGTAGAGAAATGCCATGTGAGTAAACACTCAGAAGAGAGGAAAGGAAGAAAATGATGGCCCAATAACAACTTAGGGGCAAGGGTTTCAGTTTTCTATGACAGCATACAACAAATACAGAGAATTTAACAATGTAAACTGAGAAATCATAACTAGGATGTCATTTCTCATGTATTTTAAAGCAAAAACCTTTAGGCTAAGAATAGCATTTAAGCAAAAAAGTATATGTGGGGCTATGATTTTCATCTTTTATTTTTTTCATCTGGGGACATGGTTCAAGATAGGTTTCTAAAAACGTTCTTTAAAAGGAGTCATGGTTTGATGAGTACAAAGAACAATTAGGTTCTATACACCAAACACATTAAGGACAATAGAGAGAAAAATCAAGGCAGTTTGAAAACGTATCAGGAATCAGGAAAAAAGATATACAGGAAGTGCTTTCCTGCTTTTAAAAAAATGATGAATTCCTCTAAACTATAGAAATAATCAAAGGATAGCTAGCAAAAAACCTTCGCTTTTAAATTCTAACTCTTTCAAAATCATGAAATGAGAATCACTAAGCTTGAATTAACTAAACTATATATATATGTTTACATACATCCATGGTAAACATTCCTGGTTTTGAAAGGAGTACATATCCATATACAGATCTCTCAAAATGTTAAAAAGTGAATTTTGTAAATACTGTCTTCTTTATGCTCTTCCATCTTATCCAAATTTTACAAATAAGCATAAGAACGAAATATTACTATTTTCAGACAATGAACTTATTTTCAAATAAATTAATACATTTGTAAACTCACAACTATTGCATAGCTTTTTGGTTTGTTTTAAAGCAGCAGAATTTTCTAAATATATTACTAGCAGTAAGCATTATGACTCGTATGTATAATTAATTAGTATTAAACCAATATACATAATTCTTTGCTTCTAAAATTTACTTGACACTTAAAAACTCACTCACTCAGTGGCCTAAAATAATCTCTTCATTATTTAGAATATACTCCATTTTATCATGGAAAGTTAAGGATAATATAACAGATCACTGGTTGACAGTCTATTGTGTAAGAATGCATAGACACGATAACATATCAACATTATTTTATTATAAGTGTAGTAAGATATATTCCATCAACTCAAGCATTTCATATTTCTTTGTATTAAGCACAGACCAATTCCACTCTTTTGGTTATTTTGAAATATATAATAAATGATGGATATCCAAATTATGCTAATTTGATTATCATAGATTGCATGCTTCTGTCAAAATATCACACTCATCCCATAAATATATGCCACTAATATGTAATCATAATTAAAATTTTTTAAAAAATTAAATAAGACACATTTTTCTGGCATATCCCAAATAACAGTCAAAGGTTAAGCTTTTGAAATAATGAGAACAGCAGCACAACAGTAAACAACAATAAAAACATACACTGTACTCAAGCACAACTCTTGAGAAAATTCATTATTTTCATTAAAAGCCTTTTCAAAATATACTGCTTCCACTAGTATATAAAAGAGGGTAGGCACTATCTTTTTTTTTTTAATACCAAGATTAATCATGAAAACAAGTGACTCTACTGGGCTACATAGAGAAAGCCTAGGGAGCCTCTGGGGTAGTTTATCTTTACCAGAAAACAATCAGACTCAATTATTTTGTACTATGTTCTCCAATACGGTAGCCATTAGCCATGCATGGCTATTGACACTTAAATTCATTAAGATTAGGCGAAATTAAGAATTCCACTCCTCAGTCACACTGGTCGCAATTGAAGTGCTCAATAATTATATGGGTCAAGTGACTACCATACTGGTCAGTGCAGAAATAGAGCCATTGCTTCTGTTGGACAGTGATTGAAAGTTCTACTGGCTAGTGTAGATTTAGTGTTATGTTTTCTACTGACTTTTCTGCCTTCCCTGTGTCCATTTATTTTTTTCAACAAATCAGTGTCTGTCCCATCAGTTCTTATTTTTTAAATTTTGTCCTTCTAAGCAGAAAATCATATCTGTAGAAATGTGTTTCAAATAAGTAAATGAGAACTGAAATGGAACCTCCAAAATTCTCTCACATATGAAAGACATTAGGTTTAGATTGTGCACTTTGAAGGCCACATTTTGGCTGCTGAAAGGCTCTATTTGCTTATTTGAGGCTCACCTATGTTTTCAATGATTCAGCCCATTAGATTACTGGCCTGTAGACTCCCATGGCATGATGGTGTCACTGAATATTAATATGATATGCAAATAACACAGATAAATTAATTAGAAGAATATAAAATGCACAACACAACTCCTAGAAAATTTAATCAGATAAACTATTTTTCCTTTCAGAACAAAAGCCCATGTAATAATCTGATTATACTTTGGAGACATATTTCTGATTGCATTAAAATTTCACAATTACATTAAGCACATCAAGACTTCATAATGATGTATATTATGGAAAGTTCTACAAAAAGGCTATGAAAACATAAAGGAAGTGGATAAATAAATGTAGCTATCTAAAGGAAAATGTACCTTAAATAGGATTCCATGATTCTATCCATTCGTTTGTAAAAGGGTCTGGATGTGAAGTAGCCACTCCAATAATGATCATCTCGATCAGCATAAGTGAAAAAATCTCCACTTAGAACAGGGAACATGGATTGGCTCTTCTCTTTCTCAGTTGCATCTGCTTCATCTAGTGCATCAAAATAATCTGATAAAGTTCCGAATTGTATCTAGCAAAAAAAAAAAAGTCATACTTTAATTATTCATCTCTACCTTAAAATTATTTACTTCTTACACTGGAAGGAAAAGTTAACAATAAATATTTAAGATGTGCTTTCAAGTTAACATGAACATATAGCTCAGATCTTACAAAAATCAGAAGCAGGGAAATAAATATCAGCAACTCTGTCTTTTACTTGCATCAAGCCCCAAATTAAGCTAAGAGAAAGCTTGTACACCTAAGCAGTTAGAAGTACAGCTATTTAGATCTACACATTTGTGGATATGAAAGTTCTTTTCATATCTCAAGAATACGGGCATGGAGAAAGCTAGATGAATGAAAGATGAGGGCAGCAGCAAAAATAAATGACACATATTTTGAGCACAATGTTCCTGAAGTCTGGAAGAACACTCTGGTTTGTTAACCATAAAGTATTTTATATATCATGTCCTCCCCTCCATTTAAGTTCTTGTAAGAGAGAAGGAAGAGACTTTAAGAATAACAGGTCATTAAAAATACCGGACTTTCTCTACCAGCAGGTAACACAGAGTAGATGTAAAACAAAGAGTAATAAAATAACAAGAAATTTAAATTAGCGTACAGAAACCCATTTTTATAAGTCCAAACTATCTATATATCAAAAGAAAAAAGAAACATTAAACCAGATATTGTAAACAGACGTAAAAGGGCAGTCTTCTTAAAAATAGGTTATTCATCAGAGAAGGTGTTCATTTGAATAGAAAAATGCTGATTTTGTTGTTTCCTATCATACACACACACACACACACACACACACACAAATATTGTAAGTCATTTTGATTCAATGCAGCAATGGCATAGATTCGAATCCTATCTCTACTACCACTTATCTAACATGGTTTTGAGCATATTACATAATGTTTCTGCCAGTCCCTGTGTTACAACTAACTAAAAAGCTTAGGGCCATGATTGGCAAATAATGGTCTAAGCTTCAGCTATTACTTCTCCATTTCAAAAGCAAAATTTCAACTAAAAACATTTCAATAAGGCAAATATTACAAGTTATTGTAATCTAGCTGTGCTGCAATAATTTTTATAGCAAAATAGATTAATATTTCTAAATTCCTTCTGTTTATATTAAAGATAAACAATTTTATCTAATCTTATCTTGATTTCACCAAATACTGTGTAATCTTGGGCAAATTAACCTATTTGTGCTTCAATGTCCTCCTCTATAATAGGAACAATCATAGTACCTACCAGAAAAATGTTGTATAATTAAAAAGTTAAATAAAACACTTTAAACAGTTAATGACAAATAATAAGCACTCTATATTTTCATTAACATTACAAGTATTATTACTCAATCAGCAGCATTACTAGGAGGCAGAATATACGTGTATATGTGTGTAAGTAACTATTCAAGAAATGAGGGTCACAAATAGAAGGAAATATGGCATTAACTTCATATCCAGCAGGTACAGATGAGCTCAGAGAAGTACACATAATAACAATGACAAAATCTTCAATGATTAAATTTTTCTAATTCTTACCTTCCTTACCTACATAATAAAGAATTTTATTTAGACAACAAAAATCCCTTTGAACTTCAAAATTTAGGAATCTATGGCATGCTACAGATTTAATATTAGCAGCAGAGTATACCTTTTACAAATATTTAAATTAGGGGCATACTTCATCAACAAGGGTACCTGCATAATCAACGTTTGTATACCTAACCCTGAATTGTACCCTACATTTTTATAATAAAAACAATTTAAAAAAATAAGAAAAAACAAAAACAAAATTAATTTTTGGTATAAGCAATAAAGTAATACTTTCTTCTTGGCAATTTCCCAGTGCAAAGTTTAGATAACTGATCTAGTAGGCTTTCTCACAAACTTAATTCAATCTTTAAGGACTAAAAATAATCCTCTGTCTGTGCTACAGTAGTTTCAAAAGAAATGATGTAATTTTTTCTAGAACATTTCTTGCTAGCTCATATAAAGTAAATATTTGGAACACCTAATAAACATAACCAAATAAAAATACTTAAATGGTTTTCACATTAAATGGCAACAAATTCAATCTTACACATAAGAAAACTCTATCAGGACAACACACAGGAGAAATTATATAAGTTGTTAAATAAGTGATGATCATTGGCAAACTGACCATTTTGGCTAATCCAATGTCAATTTTGCAGCTGTCTAAACACAATTATTTCCTTTTGTGCTCTCTTTCATTGAAAGAAAACTATAAATCCATGCTTCCACTTTAGACAAAGTAACTTTAACTGTCCTACAGAGAACACATAAAACTAGATAAATTATACAGAGAAAAAAAATTGAAAATATCAAAGGGCAAGAAAAGCAGCCAGGGCTTAAAAAACAAAAATTATAGAGAAAAAAGAAATGCATCAAGGTGAACCCTATACTCTACCAAATATTCATCCTGGGGTACTGGTATATTCACTGTACAAGACATACAGATGTAACAGAAATCAGTGCCCTAGAAGCAGGAACTGATAAAGAATTAAAAAACACTCTGCAAATGAATATAAGTAAAATTACTTTAACTGATAAAGGGAATCAACAAAATCCTAAAGCAAACACCATAACTGATGATGAAACACAATGTTTTTCTTCCTTAGAAAAATATGACAATTCTCACTGCTTCTATTCAACACTATAAAGAAGGACATAGTCATTACTCAAACAAGAAAACAGATCGAAAGGTAAAAAGGAAAATGTAAATATGCCATTTTTCATATATAGAAAATCCAAAAAGAATCCACAAATAAATAAATAAAATAAACAAAGTTACTGGATACAAGGCTAAAATGCAAATGTCAACTGTATTATAATACAAAGAATAGAGCATGTTCATGAATTAGATGGTCCAATATTTGTAAAGAAGTTAACTGCACTCAGAACCATAGCTTCAATGCAATTCCAAGCAAAATTTCCCTAATTTTTGGGGGGGGAATATAAATTTAAAAGTTGGTCTAATCCTAAATAGAACTACAAAGGACTAACAATGCAATCTTGATAAAGAGAACAAAATTGGAAACATATATACTATTGAATATTAAAACCTATTATAAAGCTATAGTAGTTAAGACAGTGTGACAATCAAACAGACCAATAAAACTGAAAAGAGTCTAGACACAGAGCAATACAAAGACAATGCAATGCAGTGGGAAACTAAGGTCCTATCAATAAATGGTGCTAGATATCCAAATAAACCATAATGTTTCTTGATTGCTACCTTCACACAATTCACAGCAATCCATTTCAGATAGATTACTGACCTAAATGTTAAAGGCCAAACAATAACATTTCTAGATGATAAGAATGAATTTCTAGATGATAAGAATGTATTTTCACGACCATGGAGTGAATAAAAATTTCTTAAACAGAACAAAACAAGTACTAATCATAAAGAAAACTAATATTATATTATATTTAACTAAAATTAAGAATTTCTGTTCATGGAAAGACAGCATGAGAAAGTAAAAATGTAGGCTACATAGTGGGAGACAACATTAAAAACATAAAAAGCATAACTTTTTATCTGAAGAAAGACTCAATCCAAAATATATAAAAGACCTATGAACAGTAAGAAAAAGACAGACGACCCAATTTAATTAAAAAATCATCAAAAGACTTAAATAGGCACTTTACAAAAGAGGATACCCAAATGGCAATAAACTTGTGAAAAGAGGCTCAACCTCATTAACCACCAGAGAAATACAAAATAAAACCATTCCATCTATCAAAAGGATAAAAATGAAAAAGAAAACAAATCCTGACAATACAGAGTGAGTAAGGGTATGAAACAACTGCCATACAACACAACTGATGCATCTATTTTGGAATATTATTTGGCAGTACATGCTAAAGTTGAACATGTGCATAGCCAACGTCTAAAAAATTCCATCCCATTTTATACCTACAGAAATTCAAATACAAGTGACCAAAACATGCACAAAGTATTCAAAGCAACTTTACTTGTAATAGGCAATAACTGAGAACAACCCCAAATAACCAACAACAACAGAATGGATAAATTGTAGTATTCATCAAATGGATCTGTGAAAGAAAAAAAAAATGCTCTTGGGACCCCAAAATCACTATGCCAAAGGGAAAGCTAAGTTTGGAAACTGAGTCACACAAACAACAACAACAAAACCTGCCTTCCTTTTGTTCCCAGACTGCTACAATTTCACATGTTTACTTTATCTTATGTAAAATGCAGATTTACCGAGTACAAGATGAATAATTGATTTTTCCCCTACCCTCTCTCTCTTCACATGTAATATGTAGATTCACTGAGAGCTAATCAAACCCTCACAAGAATGTAACCACTCACCTCATTGCCTACCTTCCCCCATTTTCCCCCTTCCCCTCCTGCCTGCTTACTCCCCTCTAAATACTGAAGTCCTCAATACCCTCTTTGAAAGAAAGCACCAGTCACAGATCTTACAGTGACTTAAATTTCTTTTTTTCTCCAGTGGATAGGTTTATTGCATCAAATGGAGAGTACTTTGAAGGTGACTGAAGTTTAAGCATAAGTTTAAGCATGCTAAGAATAAATACAACATTTTTTATACATAAATTCAATTTTGGGGAGGTCCCCCCCTTATTCCTCAAACAACATTCCATTAAAATCTCAAGGACCTCTTCATTATTTAAAGTATCATTTAATATAGATCTAATATAAATAAATAAATAAACACATAAATAAATAAATAAGGGGTTCCTTAGCTGAGCATTAGAAATCATCTTGCTGGCAAGAGACATTTGATATAAGGGTAGTTAGTGGAAATGGGATATGACTTACATACGAATAAACAATGTTATCATTATTCTAATTTGACTTAGACTAACATATCCTTCAAGTAAATTCTTTCTCTCTCAATATTTCTTTTTCCTGAGCACATTCTCAACCTTGGCAAAATAAACCTCTATTTAATTGAGATCTGCCAAAGTCATATTTTGGTTTACGATACTACAGATACTACACAGCACTAAAAAAGGTATGAATTACGGATACTATGAAACAACGTAATGAATCTCGCAAACATAATATGAAACAAAAAAAGCCAAACACAAAAAAGTACACACTTATGATTCTCTCCATATAAAATCCAAGAACGAGTAACACTAATCATGGTGAAGAAGTGAAAGTAGTGGGAACTTTTGCAGGAGTTGGTGAGACTGGGAGGAAACCTGAGGAACTGTTTCAGGATGCTACTAAAGCTCTAAACCTTAATCTGGATGGTGGTTACATGGGGACTTTTAAACCTCAAAATTTCCTTGTATATTTACGGCTTGTGAACTTCCCCTATATATATGTGATACTTCAATTCTTTTTTTTTTTTTTTTGAGTTGGAGTCTCACTCTGCCACCCAGACTGGAGTGCAGTGGACGCTCCCGGCCACCGCAGCCTCAACCTGCTGGGCTCCAGCAATCCTTCCGCCTTAGCCTTCCAAGTAGCCGGAACTACAGGCGCACGCTACCATGCCCAGCTAATTTTTTTTGATTTATTGTAGAGATGAGGTCTCACCAAGTTGCCCAGGCGGGTCTCGAACCTGCGGGCTCAGGCAATCCACTCACCTGATACTTCAATTTTTAAAACTACTTTTAAAAAATTGTCACAGCAGGCAAGGGAGAACACAGGTAAAACACAAAAATCAGAATCTAATTTTTCAGAGTCAGACAGAGGACCAGGCTCTTCTATGGACTCCAAATATATTCCGGGGTAAAATACCCACATACATACCCCCCTCATCTGATCAAATATTCATGTGTGAGTTTTATCTTTAAGGAAAATACAGGGGTAATTTAAACATAGTCCCCATGCTCAGAGTTCATAATCTGGTAAAAATTCAGTTGTAAATATCTTGAATAAATTCGATATTTTATTTGTTTATCTATTTGATATTAAGTGAATTTAATAAAATTGAATTACTATATAAACTGTAATTCATCATCAGCTTCCTAATTTTCTACACAGTAACATCACTTCCTTTCTATAGTACTTTTCACAGATACTGTCTTATAGATTAATGTGTGAAATAATAAACATATTAAATCATTCATTTTTTTATATAGGGTCACTGAGACATATTTTTTAAAGACTTTATTTATTCACTTTTAATTTTTTACTTCAAAGATGTGAGGTACAATTCAGGGTTAGGTATACAAATGTTCATTATGCAGGTACCCTTGTTGATGAGTGTGCCCCCCACCCCCGGCAGTTTCCCACTACTGCCAATCCCACCCCCATACCCCTGGCAGTTTCCCACTACTGCCAATTCCTTTCTTCTAGTATTAGGATAATTGTTCAAGGTCCACTTATGAGTGAGAACATGTGGTACTCAGTTCTTTGTTTCTGTGATAGATCATTTAGTATTACAGACTCTAAGTTTTAAAAAGACTTTTTTTTTTTTTTAAGTCGGAGTCCTACTCTGTCACCCAGGCTGGAGTGCAGTGGCATGCTCACGGCCACCCCAGCGTTGACCTGCTGGGCTCGATGCATCCACCTCAGCCTTCCAAGTGGCTGGAACTACAGGCATGTGCTACTATGCTTGGGTAATTTTTTGGAATTAATGTAGAGATGAGGTCTCACCAAGTTGCCTGGGCTGGTCTGGAACCCACAGCGTCAGGCAATCACTCACCTCAGCCTCCCAAAGTGCTGGGATTACAGGCTGAGCCACCGAGCCCTGCCAGTTTTAAAAAGACTTTAAAGGACTTGTCCCAATACAAAGAAATGATAAATACTTAGGTGATGAATATCTTCAATACCTTGATTTGATCATTACATATTGTCTGCAAATATCAAATTATTATAGGTACCCCATAAATATAATTACATATCAATTTTAAAAATCAATAAAAAAAGACTTATTGACAAAATGCAATATATGATTCTTGTTTGAATCTTGACTCAAATAATGCATTTGATTTAAAAAAGTGGTGTTTTATGAGATCAGGAAAACTTGAACATCATATATCAGGATATATGACACTATCGAGTTGCTAATTTTTTAGAGGTGATAATGATACTGTGATTATATTTTTAAACAAAATCCTTATTATAGTTACAGACAAAACTATATGCCATCTGAGATTTGCTCCAATATCACATCCCAGGGTTAGGGGGTGAGACAGCAGTGGAGTACAGTTGAAACAAGAGGAGTCTTTAGCTGATGAATGTTTAAGCTGAGCCATGGATATGGGCAGAAGGGAGGCAATTTTTGCTGTTCTCAAAACATTAGGATACATTTTAAATTTTCTATATAAACAAAAAAGAGTAAGAACCATAAGCTAATGATTAATTTTAGAAGTCTTCTCATAAAAAAATGCTAGTGTATTCTCTGGACATAAGACATTTGTTTGCAAACTTCATGACATGTTCATCTGCATCTGCCAATCACACTACTAAATCACAAGGGTGCAATTGTCAGAGGGAAACAATAAACTTTCAGTGCTGACAGAAAAACAAGACATTCTTAAAAACTAAATATCGCAACTTAGTGGGTCCATATTTTTAACCACATAAAAGTAATTCCTCTTTAATCCTCCAGGAGTGGTAGAAAAGGGAGAACAATAGACATGGAACTACGTTATATAATAATTTTCTTCTTATAAATTATATTTTTTACACAAGAATTATATATCCTAAGAAATACTGGGATGCTGCAGGACAAAGAAACTAAGGATTTGTGTTGTATCCTCATTTAATTTAATAATGAATGCTTAACTTCAAATACAGTAACATCAATAAATATTTTCTCATTACCTTTACTTTAAACTTAGGTTGAGAATTCATATAATCAAAAAGCTGCTGATAATTCCTGAACTGTAAATCCCATTCTGTGTATTCAGAGTATCGGAAATCATCACCCAGTGGGGCCAAGAGAACTTTCGTACGAAAAAGCTTTGACTTCTTTCGGTACTGATCTAGAAGCATTCGAGCCCTACAAAAGAAAAAGGGAAAATATGAATTAGATTAAGAAAAGGCCAATGGGGCAACACATTAAAAAGGAAATAACTAAATTTTAAAAGTGTATTATATTAAACAAAATTCTTGTATATTTTACCTATATTCTAGGTTAGTATGATTTAAAGACTTTTTTTTTAAAACTCATCATACTAATTTTTACTGTCCACTTAAAATATTCATAAATTCTTACCAGTCAGAACCCACATATTTCCAATGGATTGTTGTTAGAGAAATATGTTCACAAACCAACTTTAGAATATGATTACTGGGGCACCAATGCATTCCTGAAGCCCAACCACAAAGACTGGACCCCAGAGACGACATGTATTGAAATAATTTAGTCCAATAAGATAATAAAGATTTTCCACCTATATATGTTTGAAGTTTGCTTTGCCTTAGTACTCCTTTCTCTCATCTAATCTAAAATTCTCATTAAACATAAAAAAGTATATTTTGAGCAAAACCAAAAAGAATGAATGAATCTTAAACTATAACATTTTATAGAGCTACATTTCCTCCCCTAAAGGAAAAAAAAAAATCAACTCACTTAACACCTGACACCAATAATCTGAGTATTTGTCACAGTGTCCTTTTCAATACTGATCACCAGATAATGTTTAGGAGTTGAATTAGCTACTTTGTTTTCTACGTCCCTGGGCTCTAACCAAGAACTTAAAAGGTCAGCTAGATATAATGTGCTGCTGTGATAGAACAACTTTTATAGTTCATATTCTAGTATCCTGCAGAATATTCTTTGGAAAATGGTGAATTAGGGCATCCTTTATGGAAGTTATGGGAATACAAACTAAGAGAAAGGGCTTGAAAATGAAATTAAAGAAGGAGATGAACCCAGAGTAATACACAGTATTTATAAAGCCAAAGCTTAAGAAATCGGTGATTAAATAACAAGTTTTTTTTTAACTTAGTATTACAATTTTCACATCAAGAATTATCCAAAAGTAAATTCTAATTCACAATATAAAAACCTCTGAAAGTATCTCAAAGAACATCAATGACAAAAAGAGGTATTTTATAAAAATTATGAAAAAACATTTAACTAAATTTAGAATCTCATATGGTCTTTTTGACATTTATTAGTCTCTGAAATTGCTTTGCAAATATTAAAATTTTAGCAATAACTTAATACCTTGGTGAGTAAAATATGGCCATAGTGTTCTTTTTTTTTTTTTCTTTTTTTTGAGTTGGAGTCTCACTCTGTTGCCCAGACTGGAGTGCAGTGGCTGCTCCCGGCCACCACAGCCTCGACCTGCTGGGCTCCGGTGATCCTTCCGCCTCAGCCTTCCAAGTAACTGGAATTACAGGCGTGTGCTACAACACCCGGCTAATTTTTTTGTTTTATTTATTGTAGAGATGAGGTCTCACCAAGTTGCCCAGGCGGGTCTCGAACCCGCGGGCTCAGGCAATCCACTCACCTCAGCCTCCCAAGGCATGGGATAACAGGCTGAGCCACCGAGCCCAGCCATAGTGTTCTTATATAACACACAATGCTTAGTTTTCTGAGGTTAATATTCAGCACATTACTTAATCTCTACTAGTAATTTACTAACAATCCACATTTACCAAAAACAATTTTAGATTATTACTTGCAATAAAAAACACATGAACAATGAAATTAACCACACAGTGACAAAAACCAGACCCCCAAAAAACAAGTAAAAAAATCAAACATAGAAATCACAGATACAAGATACAAGATATGCTATTGAGCATC
Organism: Tarsius wallacei; assembly: GCA_963574415.1. Lineage (NCBI taxonomy): Eukaryota > Metazoa > Chordata > Mammalia > Primates > Tarsiidae > Tarsius > Tarsius wallacei. The sequence goes on from CAUYQG010289659.1 coordinate 20,556, forward strand.
CAACTAGATTTCCCAGGCAGCCAACATAAAAAAGGGTTCACTACTAGACATACCATAACTTGTATGTACATGTATAAAGCACATATAGAGAAAAGAAATTATAAACAACAATGGCATGCCTTATACACTTGACATCTAGCCTAACTCTCAAGAGTGCACAGAAAGTGTCAAGACTGGGAAAACCAGGTAATCAGCCTATACACCAGGCATGTAACAGATGCTCACTAAATGGATGGTGAACTAGTGATAGATCAACTGACCAACATCATATCTGAAGACGTAAAGACGCAATTTGCTTTTGACTTACTCTACCAGGTAAGAAAGGTCAACTTAAAGAAAAATCTGAACATCAAATCATTTGACACTCAATGAAAAAAGCCAACTTAAAATATACAGTACTTGATCAAAAATGAACTTGATGAAAACAATTATTTATTTATTTGCAAAATACAAGAACCTGCTAAACTGGACCTTAAAAAAAAGACTATATGTTATATTTAAATCTTATTTTTAGGGTATTAAAAGGATGAAAAGTGCCACTGAACTGGAATGCCTATGTTTGATTTCCATTTATCCCTAAGTCAAAAAGAGGGAGACACCTGGATATGAAATAATCAGTAGAGTTAACATTTCAAGACTTGTAAGAAATTAAACAATATATACCTATGAAAGTATTATACAGACTCATTCATCCATATGTCCCAGGTACCTGAAAACCACTTTCTAAATCACTGGAACTGACTGAACACAAGGTATGATCCTGAGGGGCAATCAATGGACGTTTAGATGAGATGGCAAAAGGATCACACAAAATGCCTTTTTTCCAAAAACGCACCCACCTCAAACAGGTAGTCTCAGCAGCACCCATAAAAAGAGTAGAGGGGCCCGCAATACTTATGGATGCACTGGGACCCTCAACAGAAACATCTGGCTAACCTTAAGGAAGTTCTCCATCCCTGACCACCTGAGCTGAGTGTAGTGTAAATACCTGTAAATACAAACAGCTACTTGCCCACACAGACAGGTAAGTGTACCCCCGCCACACCCTTTCCTTTTCAGTATACCTTCTGCTGCATTATATACTAGTTTATTATCTTATGCTTACCTAGCCCAACCATAGCTAGAAAGTTCATAGTTCCTCATTGGAACTACTGGAACTCTTCGTAGTTTCTCGTTGGTTCTCACTGCTGTAGGAACCAAGAAAATGGAACGAGGTTGATCCCAAACCTTGGTCCATTTTTCAAACAACTATAAAAGTAAGATTTTGATCGAAGGACTCCATGGCTTTAAGAAAGGCTGCCAAGCTAACACCATTTTTCAAAACAACTATGAAAGACAAATTTTGATCGAAGGGCTTCGTGGCTACAAGAAGGCTGCCATGCTAACTCACTTTCACATATGCCACAGTCAGAGGTTCACACTGGAATATCTTCTTTATGATTACAAGAACTTATTCAAGGTAAAAATACACAAACTTACCTTCTTCCGCACACACATTCTTTAAAAACTAATTTCTTTTTTTAAATAAATAGATTTAATATTGCAAAAATCTTTATTTAAAAGACTATATTATTTTTCTAGCAGAGTTTAGTGTTTTTATATTACAATGCAATGTTTTTTTTTAATACATTATACACCACCAATTTTT
>CAUYQG010289660.1:0-12278 GCA_963574415.1 Tarsius wallacei
ATTGGCCTGTAGTTCTCTTTCTTTGTTGGATCTTTACCTGTCTTGCATATCAATGTGATGTCAACTTCATAAAATGATTCTGGGAGAGTTCCATCTTTCTCAATTGCCTGGGATACTTTCAATAGGATTGGTATCAGTTCCGCCTTTTATGTTTTGTAGAATTCTGCTGGAAAGCCATCTGGTCCAGGGCGCTTTTTTTTATAAGTAGTTTTTTTTTTTTTTTTTAATGACATAGTCAATTTTCTGAATTGTTATTGGTCTATTTAGGGTCTCAATTTCTTTTTGTTTCAACCTGGGGAGGTTGTGTGATGTCAGAAAGTCCTCCATTTCCTTTAGGTTTTCAAGTTGTTTGTTTCCATACAAGTGTTCATAGCAGTCTGAGAATCTTTTGTATTTCTTCAGGGTTAGTTGTGACTTCATCCTTTGTGCTTCTGATTGAGTTTATTTGGACATTTTCTCTTTTTCTTGATCAATCTAGCTAGGGGACCATCAATCTTGTTTATTCTTTCAAAGAACCAGTTTTTTGTTTCATTGATTTTATTCTATTTTTTTATTTTTTATTTTTTTGGTCTTCTATGTCCCTGATTTGGGCTTTTATTTTGGTGACCTGTATTCTTCTGTTGAAGTTAGGGTTTTGGTGATCTTGCTTTACCAGCTTCCTTAAGTGACTTTTTAGGCTGTTAACTTGTGATCTTTCTATTAACTTCATGTTTGTTTGTAGAGATATGAATTCCCCTCTTACTACTGCTTTCATGGCATCCTCAAGATTTTGGTAAGTTGTTTCTTTTTTTTTCATTTGTTTCCAGGTATCTTTTAATCTCCGTTTTGATTTCCATGTTGACCCAGGAGCTGCTTAGCATCATACTGTTTAGTGTCCATGTCTTTGTGGGTTTTTGAGGAACTTTGTTGGTGTTGATATTTATTTTTATTCCACTGGGGTATGAGAAGGTGCATGGCAGAATCTCAATCTTATGAAATTTGTTTATGCTTGATTTATTGCCTAGGATGTGGTCAATCTTAGAGTACGTCCATGTGGTAATGAGCAGAATGTATATTCTGTGGTTGTTGAGTGGAGTGTTCTGTTGGTATCAAGTAAGTCCATTTGGTCTAGAGTTACATTGAGGTTCCAAATCTCCTTGATGATTTTTTGTCTTGATGATCCATCTATGATTGTTAGTGGGGTACTAAAGTCCCCAGCTATGATAGTGTTAGAATCAATATCTTACTTTACTTACAGTATTCTTTACTGCTGTTATTTTAGTTCTCAACTCCTGTCTATTTTCCTCTTGTCTCTCATCAATTCTTTTTATTCTCTCTATTAATGTATTGATATCTGGATTTGTAGTTTGAGACCAGTCATTCTGAGGGCTCTTCATTGTTTGCATTCCGAAGTCTGTTTTCTCAGTGTCTGACCTCCCAGGGGTCTGTGTGATTCCCATATTCTTCTTTTGGTTTTTCTTCATTTGTGTAGATTTTCCTCCCCCCTCCAACTCCCACCCCTTCTTTAATTTTGTTGTTCAGGGATGGTAGGCTTGCTTTTACTTCCATTTGCTCAGTCTCCTATTCTTTCCTATGTGGTTTCCTGGCTTTGTTCAATTCTGAACCTGGACTGTGTATTGGAGTTGTATTTTTTGTAGTTTTGAGATTTAATTGAGAGGGAAGCTGTGATTCAAAATCTATCTGCATATCCCAGTATCCACCAACAGGTGTATGGGCACCCTGGAACTCACTTCCCACTACCTTACAATTTTCTTCATGCAGTGTGGGTATAGGTTTGCTCCCTGGAAGCAAAATTATGTAAGAAAAAGGGAAATAAAAGAAAAAAGAAGGAGGGAGGCAAGAGGAAGGTAGAGAGAGAGAGAAGTGTAAGAGGGAAAACAGACAGACATACCAATTAACAAATGAAAAGAGACACAAAGACAGAAAGAGTAAAAAAAAAACCAAAACACTAAAACGTACAGATAATCATACAAACACACTGTCCAGCAAAAACCTGTCTATTGATGTACTCTTCCCATACACCAACAGGATGACTAAAAAATAGAAACAAAACAAGTATGAAAATGTTATCAAAAACAGAAAGAAAGAGAAAAAAGTATAAAAAAAACAAACAAATTTAGCAAAACAGACAAAAAATAATTAAAAAAAATAAAAACAAGAAACCAAACTCACTCTGAGGTCTCTCTTGTAAGTCCAACCTCCTTTCAGCTCTGATCTCTAGCCCCTCCCCTCTGCTTTCAGGGCAGGCAGATAGGGTTGCTCACAGCTTGGGTCAGATGCCTGACCTATTTGTGTGTGATCCAGCATGGGAGAGGGGCTTCTGTCTCTCTTAGTTTGATGAGATTACCTTAGGTCCGAAATTGGAAACTGGGCAGAGCTGGGGAGAGCTGGGCAGGGCAATGCAGATCTTTGCCTGGTCCTGGGACAAAGAAAATGGTGGTGTTCAGTGTCTCCTCACTGGGTATGGGACACCTCTCCAGCTCTCCCCAATCTTCTCTCTCCACTTATCTGATCCAGGACTCCAGCTGAACCACAAAACAGGTGTTGGTGTGGGCCAAACACCAGTCAATGAGAATCAGCTGGATTTGGCAGGCTCTTCTCAGGTGCATCCCATGAGCAACAGCAGATGATGTGCTCAAATCTCAGGACAGTGGGTGTTTGGAGTCACCTTCAGAGGAGGCCCCTGGGTACATGAACCACAGTCTCCCCTCAGATGGACTTTCACTCTCCCACCAGCACATGCCTACTCATGCAGAGAGTCTTTAAAGACACTTGCTTTTGCAGAGACTCTCACAGTCTGCCCTGCCTGGTCACTATCTTAAGCTCTGCTTCCAATGACTCTTGACAAGTTTTTTCCTCCTTGTATTGCAGTTCTATGGTTACCTCAACAAAGTACCACAAACTTGGTGATTTAAACAACAAAAGTGTATTATCTCATAGTTGTCAAGGCTAGAAAAATCCTAGATCAAGATGTTGATTGGACTTGTCCTTTCTGAGGGTGTGAGAAAGAATCTGTCCCGTGACTCTCCTCTAGCTTCTAGTGGCTTGCTGGCCATTTCATGGCTATAGAAGCATCAGCACTTTCTCTTCATATGACACTCTCCCTGTTTACATGTCTTTTATTACATGTCTTTTATAGGGACTAGGGACTCGCCTTACTCCAGTATGATTTCATCTTAACTAATAACATCTATATCAGCTCTACTTACAAGTAAGTTTACATTCTGAGCTTCTGGGAGCTTAGGACATCAACAAGAGAATTTTAGAAAGACAAAATTCAAACCATAACACCCTTAATGTATTCCTTAATGGGAGTAATAATATAAATATCTTATAAGTATTTCTTCTTCTACTCTTCAACATGTCACTGGTATATAGGAAACTAAATTACCTGAACCAAACAGATTCTAGGATGTTGTAACAGGAAAAAATATTATACATCCCAGTTATGAACAGCTTTATAATCTTTCTATTACTTTTGACCATAAACAAATTAAAACAAACAAACATAAAAACTTAAAAATTGTGGGGGGTTTATGTTCACTTTTTCAACTTATCTGTGTGTTATTATTTATTCACCCTTTTTATTTATCTGTTTGTTTCTGTTCATTTGTTTCATGATGAAGCTTTTTGTCCGTAAGTTGGGACATGATTTAAGCAGGCATACCTATTCCGCTATACTTGTTGGATATGTTTTTAGGCCTCAAACTGAAGCCTTTTATAAGGAATTTGAAACTCAGGACAAAATTACTCATGTAAGGTTATACATCTAGTGCATGCAAAACTAGGTATCAACACAAGAGTCAAATACTTCCAATATTCCTTTATTTGCATAATGAATGCAATTTTATATCTCTTCTTATGCTGCTGCCCTCATGAGTCCAATTCTTATCCTTCCCATTACACAAGAAGGTGCTTGTAGAGTGGGTCTTTATTGTGCTTAGTGTCACCCCCATTCCAGAGCACTTTGTTGACCATGCTAATCACTGGTGCTTTGTTCAAGCCTGGTTTATGATAAGGCGAAAAGTTGCAAATAATATTACTTTTTTATCAGAATACATACAGAACACAGTAGACACAGGCTGTGGTAGTGGAACCAGAGTTTATGGTTAGGAACAAAAAAATAAGTGGATTGACTTTTTTCTGTTACTTGAATGCTTACAGAGCCTCATTAACAAAGTGGTGGGGATACTTGTTCTAACTACTTCACTGAGAAGTTGTAAGGACACGTGAGATGAGCAATGTCAGCATGTTTAGTGCTCTAGAAGTGCTCAGTCATCAGACCCTAGATTAGCTATGATGGTTTCTGCATGATATGGAACAGAGAGAGCCACAGAGAAAATTTAAGTGGGTAAATAAAATTAAATTTACTATGGTTTCTATTCTTCTCTATATTTATAAGAATATAAACCATAAACTTTGTAAAAGCCAACATCCTTCATAGACACTTTGACCCTAATATATGCCAGGTAATTCTGCATGTTTTGGCAACAGCAATAGCAATAGCATTTATATTACTACTAATTACTATTACCATTGTAATTCAAAGAGTTCAAAATCATTTGTTTCAAGCTTTCACTGTGCCAGACACAGTACTGAAAAATGCATTATATGGTTGTTTTATCTAATTAATCCTCACTGAACTAAGATGGACTTCATTTTTCTCATTTTATTAATTATGAATCTGAGGCTCATATAAATTATGCAGCTATGCTATACCATATAGCTAATGAGAAAAATGGCAACGATCATGAAGAGATGTTAATTTGGATCAGCACCTGTATCTGTTACACCTGGCTGCCTTCCTATTCTGGTGACTTTATGTTTTATGAGACCAGAAGTCATCCATACATTAAACGAGTTGGTTCTTTATAGCAGGTGGCTCTGAGGGCACCAGTTCAGAGGTCCTGCTGGTGATGCTGATGTCAGATCAGGGCAGTTACACTCTCCAGCCAGTTCTCTGGAAGTTGTATTGTTTGTGATGAGTCTAATCTCTAGTAAAACTGTCGAGTGGGTCCAATTTTCCTTGAGCAATTCTTTCTCAACCTCTTCAATATATCCATTATTCCCATGAATCCTAGGTCATACTAATAGTATCATCATGGGGACTAAATCACATAATAACTTAAAGAACTTAATAAAAAGCCAGGCACATGCTAAGTAACCAATAAACTGTAAGAAGTACAGACATCTATGTACATACACATGATACTTTACATTTGTATAGAGAGATACTAAAATTATATAAAGACTGTGAAAAAAGACACCATCTCCAGTACTGAATCCATTGGGTTCTCTCCTCTCCATAAAGGCATAGTCACTGCATAGTGAAAGGGCAAGTACAGTCAATAAAATTATGTGGCTGAGGAGATTGCCAGGATCTTTACCACTAAAGCCTCTGGACTGGAAGTAGCCTTCACCAACAAAGGCAGTAAGGAGCCCACACCACCAAATATATATCTTCTGACACTGTCCTAAACTTTTGATCTGTGTTTCTAAGGCTTTAATTAGCCTGTCCTCCCTCTATCAGGTTGCCTCATTATTTCTCTTTATTTGGATAGAAGAACAGAGATGTATCTTCAGGAAGGTCCAAATGCTATAGAGACTGATAATCCAGACTCTAGTCCTTTTTTTGGTGGTGTTGTTGTCGTTGTTGATATTGCTGTTTTTGCCCTGTGAGTGCTGCAAAAGAAAAGACTGCAGAGTCAGAGCCTATTAAAAATACATAACACATTTTCTAGTAACTAATATTTGAATAGCCACGGATGAAAGATGGTATTGCTTTTTGTTTAAACTTGGGCGTCTTGTCTCAAGATAGACAGCTAGGAAGGCCTGGCTTGGAATCATATCAATTGAGTTAAACCACTATACTCTACAACTCACCCTTTCTTACTGTGTCCTCAACTTACCTATTAAATAAAAATGCCTATTGATTTAAAAAACTGTATTTATAATCCCCCAAATTAATATGTTCCTATAAATGGAGACTGGCAGGAGCAGTTATTTCAGGAGATATTGCCATTCTGGCAACTTGAATTTCACCATGAACTTACTTTATGTAGGGTAGCTACCTGGAGAAGATTTCCAGTTCCTCATTGCATAGAGCTGTTGTCTGGGACTTTACCTTTTTGCCCTATTGAAAGGTGTGATTCACCAGCAAATCATCATTCTCTTACTGAGGCTGGCATGCTCCTAAAGGACTCACTTTCTTGAATGTGCACTGCAGTTCTTGGTGTTGAAAAGTGTGCTTTTCATCTGTACCATCCTGAGATTACAGTGTTTCCTGTATCAGCATGGTAAGTATAGCCTGTCAAATTCATGGGATTGTTCGAAGACTAGAAAAGTCCTCACTGCCTAACCCAGACATGATATTCAGCCTTCCACTGGATTTTATATGAAAGCCAAAGTCAGATAAACAGCTCTTATTTTTTATTCCTCTAGTAGCAACAAAGAAAAAGCGAGTTTATACTAATATATACTAGAAGCTCTAAACCATAAAGTCACATCTTTTTGTTGTTCATTTTCTTTTTCTGCTTGTGATTTTCCATGTAGAGTGAGTTCATACTATGTTTTGCTATCTAAGAACTAATATGATCTACCAAGAAGTAAGAAATTTAGAAAAATTCCAGATAGATTTGGATCCCAATAAATTATTTACTCATCTACAGGAATGAGGAGTCAATAATATCAGAGCTGCTGTGAAAGTTTGGATTTGCACTCACCAGTAATTCACATCCTCCTGATGCTGTCACAGCTCTGACACTGTTGTTACCTTAGATATTCATCAAATATTGTTTTCACTTTTCTGGAGGGTAAGAAAATCTCATTTTACAATGTTCATTTGCCAGAAGTAGTTCTTGGAAATATCAGTGTTGCCAAAATCAGGTAACCTCAGTAAAAAAAAAAAAACACCTTTGACACTCATGTATTTATGCTCTTTAATGATGTCTCAAATCAGCCGAAACTTCCCACAATTTCCAGATGTGATGCTCCATTAAAAATTCAGGTCACAATAACATAAGGCTAGCCATATCTGGTAAGATAAAGAATTGTAGTTTCCTGGAGTTATTCAGCAGACACTGCAAGACTGCAAACAAAAGTTCAAAACCCAGAAACTTCCGAAGGAACCATAAGCAATAGATCAGCATATAACTGGAAATGGAGAGTGGAAATTAAACTAAAGAGGAATGGTGCAGGCCCATCTTGGGCTTCTCAGTAAAATGATCTAAAGCCCAAGTGTCAGCACACCAGGAAAATAAGCATTGACCATTCAAGAGTGGGCACCAAAGGCAAAATCAGGCCCATGTCACACTGTTGATCCAACCTCAAGATTATTGCTTGTTTTGAGAGTCAGACAGGTGATCAGAAGTCCATGGGTGAGCCCTATATAACAATGGGTCAAGATAGAAACACTAAGCCCCAAAAAGAGCTTTACAAAGAAAAGAATTTAGATATACTTGCACAGGTAATAGGCATTTCTATTACTTGATGGGAGTTTCCTGGAACCCAAGAAGTTGGAAATCCAGAGCAACCAGACATCCAGTGACCAAGCCTAAAGAGAAAAGATAAATACCTGCTTCTGAAATAAGTGGTGAGATGTTAGAGCATTTATAAGGATATTGAACCTAGAGGCAAACAATGACAACAACAACAACAAACAGAAAATAAACTGTACCTTATTTCCATTATGTGTTTCAAGGGTAGTTAAAGATTTTTAATTTTAGATTTTTTTTTGACCGAGAGAGAATTTTTCCTCATATTTGCTGATCTTATTTATGTTTTGCAGCACAAATGGCATTTATAGACAAGATAGAAAGGCTGTTCTTTTATTTGAAGAGATGCACACTTCTAAATAAAGGAAGTAATTCTAAATAATGAATTCTACATGAAGAAATCAACTATTCCTACCCTTTACCCTTCTCAGAAACAAAAACATGTCATTTTATAATCAGAGATGACAAGTCATCCTATTTTATAATTGTCCTCTATCCTACAAACCCAAAGAGCCATTTCCAGAAAGCATACCCACATGCTTATCCAAGACTGAAGTATTGTGCTGTGGTAACATGGAAACTTGGACAATGTCTATAAAAATCCACATGATTGTTTTTGCTATTTTATCTACCATGATCTCTATTTGGTTAAAATGAGAGAGTTATCCTAAACCATCATCATGAAAATTTGTCTTCCTTAAGCATCTAGGGGCCTATGAAGCATATGGTAACACATTCCAACATCTTACTATAGGAAAACTTCCATATGCACATGCAATGTTAGTGCTATTGAACTCCTGTTGATTTTTTAGATGTTCAAAAGGGATTTAATGTATGAGTATTATTATTTCTGCTAAAATAGAACTGTGTGTCTTTTGTATACTGCTTAATGATAATGAATGTCTTTTGAAGTACAAAATAAAGTATATAATTAATATAACCTAATTATGTATGTATGTGTGTGCATATATGTGTATGCATATATATATGCACACACATAAATAGACATATCTACATACACCATAGTTCCATAATTCTTTATTTAATTTTATGGAAAATGCATGAGCTTTATTAGCATTATATAAGTTGTAAAATATCACTTCATGGTATTTACTTTTATGGGGGACAAAATGATGTTCAGTGATCTCTCCCTATCTTTCTAGCTGAATTTCCTTTGTCACGCTGACTACCTTTGGTTAATTCATACACCTTAGTTTTTCTTTTGATAAAATAATAAGGTTGGGTTAGAGCAATGTTTTCTGAAATTAATTTTCCAAGATGCATAATAAAAAAATAGTGTCTCGTAGTCAACTGTTTGGACAATACTGCATTCTTTGTCCCTTCTTAGAAATTCAGCTTACATATCAATACATTAAAGATTCAGATATGACAGGCAAGAAACCTACTGAACTTTAATTCCCCAGGTTTATTTCAGACTTATTTGACCATTTTGAGTCATAGCAATTTATGAAGGCCATCAGATATAATGATCTCTGGATTCTCTTAAAGACATTTGAAACTATATAATTTTTAGAATTTCTTGGATTTTTTCATTTGTTTTAAATCTCAGGCATTAATGCAATATGAGATGACCCAATGAGGATTTATAAATTCTTGTTATGAGATATCCATTCCCTACTCACTCTTTTTTATTTTAGAAGAAAAAAAGCAAGTTCAGTAACTACTATACAACCTCTTTTCCTCTACCTACCCTCAGATGTGAGTTTGTGAGTCTGTTTGTGCTTGTTAAAAACTTTTCTACATTTTAGGTTTACAGTAGCAGGTAACTAAGCTCTCCAGGGTTATGTCTGGTCATAACAACATAACAAGCAAGTTAACTTCTCTCTGTTAGTTTCCTAATCTATAAAATGGATTCAATAATAGCCTCCCTATTATATGAGAATGCTGAAAACAAATGTTGTAAATCTGGACTAAAAACTAAACAACACATGTTCTCACTCATAAGTGGACCTTGAACAATTATTGTAATACTATAAGAAAAGGATTGGCAGTACTGAGAAACTGCCAGAGGAGGGCAGGGGTAGCATTGGCAGTAGTGGGAATCTGCTGGGGTGGGGGGGGCGCCTCATCAACAAAGGTACATGCATAATGAACATTTGTATACCTAATCCTGAATTACACCCCACATCTTTAAAAAAAATAAAAGAAAAAAATTAAAAAGAGACCCCCCCAAAAAATAAATAAATAAATCAAATAATTTAAAAAAAACAAAAAACAAAATTACTTCCAATCTTAGAGAAGTGAGGACAGTGTGAGAAGGTAAATTTAAAGCTGTAAACATTATGGAAAATCTAGATAAGAAAAATTCAGTTTCTTTGAAATACTAACTTCTGAAACACAAAACTTGACACAATTTCTTTGAATTTCGAAAGAGATAGTTTTAGGACAGAAATAGATGATGTAATTGCATCAAGGTTGTTATTTTCGAAATCATCCAAGCAAAAACTAAACTTAAATTAATGGTGACAATATAACTTAAATAAGGAATTGTAGACAGCAATGAATAATGTTCCATCACAGTAGATTCTTAAATATATATATATATATATATATATATATATATATATGTTTAACAGCACCTTCTTACATTTGAAAGCTGAAACTGGAGAATCTCAGAGTTAAGCAAATCCCTTTCAAGTGATTAGCCTAATATCTCCCACTTGATAGCATATAAATGTTGCCAAGAATGACAACAGATATTTCACGCAATATATCCCTTGTTCTCGCCCCAGGGAAAAAAATCTGCTCCAGTGTGTAGCACTATGTTCTTATAGAAAGAAATCTGTGGAAAACATGATGATCTCCAAATAAAAAAAGTATGAATTTATATTATACCTATCACTGATTTCATGAAGAGAGCTTACATTTTTAAAAAGTGTACAAAAAACCCCAAAAAACAACAACAAAAATACCCTTTATGCAGAACTTCTGGCTATTGTAAGAAGTGCTTGAAAAGATTAGGCTTGAATGGAAGCATTTGTCAAGTCAGTGGAGTTCATTGTCTTGGACAGAAAAAGAAGAACCTAATGAAAGAATTTATGTCTTGGGCTTGCAGAGTTGATTTTGCCTCCATGGATCATCTCCCTCATCCATAGCCATGTTCTGGGAGTCAGGCTTTATGTATACTTTTATTTCAAGCTGTATCTTCATTTCAGATAGTTTCTGTATTACTCAATGCTTATATCGTAGTCTAAATTCTCTTGTATGTCTTTCATTTACACTATAATTCTTTTGAGAGCAAGAACTACAGTCACGTGCTGCATAAAAATTGTCTAGTTTTGGTAAATGATGGGCCACAGACACACAATGTTGGTCCTATAAAATTAGAATGCAGTATTTTTACTATATATTTTCTATGTTTAGATACACAAATGCTTATTGTTTTACAATTATCTACAGTATTCAGTATAGTAACACAAAGTAACTGGTTTGTAGCCTAAGAATTATATACTTTACCACATAGCTTATGTGTCTAAGCAACTAAAAATAGAAGTGAAAACTAAACCTAAAAATAGAACAAGAAAGGAAATTATAAATATTAGAGCAGTGATACATAAAATAGAAAAATATTTTTTAAAAAATCAATGGAAGCAAAAGTTGTTTTCTAAAAAAGATTAACAAAATTGACCGTTAACTATCTGAGCTGAAAAAAAGATATGAATCAAATTACTCAAGTAAGAAATTAAAGTGATAACATTTCTTCTGATTCTACAGAAATACAAAGGATTAAAAAACAGTACACTGTGCAATTTTGTGCCAGTATTCTGGATAACCTAAATGAAATAGGAGAACTCCTAGATACACAAACCCTACCAAGATTAAACCATGAAAGAAATAAAAATCTAAATAGTCTTATGATTAGGCAAAAAAAAAGAACTAGTAATAAAAAATATCCCCAAAATGAAAAGCCTGGGATCTGATGGCATCAGGGCTAACGTCTACCAAACTTTAAATAAGAAATAAAAATAAAACCAGTCTTTCTAAAGCTTTTCCAAAAAAATTGAAGAGAAAACACAGACTAACTTAATCTATGGAAACAACATTGCTTTGATACCAAAACCAGACAAAGACATTACAAGAACAGAAGACCACAGACCAATATCCCTTAAGAACATTGTTGCAACAATTCTCAAAGAAACACACACATACACACACACAATTTACAGCATATGAAAGAGATTATATACCATGACCAAATCAGATTTATTCCTAGAATGAAAAGATGCTTCAATATTTTATAACTGATTAATAAAACATACCACATTAATGGGGAAAAAAAAGAATTTCACATGAACATCTCAGTTGATGTGTAAAAAACATTTGAAAAAATTCAAAACAATTCAAGGGTTGATTATAAAAATATTCAGCAAACTAAAAACAGAAGGAAACTACTTCAAAATAATAAAAGTTGTGTATAAAAAAAATCGTGCCGGGCTCGGTGGCTCAGCCTGTAATCCCACGCCTTGGGAGGCTGAGATGAGTGGATTGCCTGAGCCCGCGGGTTCGAGACCCGCCTGGGCAAGCGAGACCTCATTTCCACAATAAATCAAAAAATTAGCCGGGCGTGGTAATGTGCGCCTGTAATTCCAGCTACTTGGAAGGCTGAGGCGTAAGGATCGCCGGAGCCCAGCAGGTCGAGGCTGCGGTGGCCGGGAGCGGCCACTGCACTCCAGCTTGGGTGACAGAGTGAGACTCCAACTCAAAAAAAAAAAAAAAAAAAAAAAAATAGGTGTTTATTTTAAAACACTGACAGCTTTTCCGTTA
>CAUYQG010289663.1:0-28573 GCA_963574415.1 Tarsius wallacei
CTCGACCTGCTCAGCTCCGGTGATCCTTCCGCCTCAGCCTTCCAAGTAGCTGGAACTACAGGTGCACGCTACCACGCCTGGCTAATTTTTTTGATTTATTGTAGAGATGAGGTCTCGCTTGCCCAGGCAGGTCTCGAACCCTCGGGCTCAGGCAATCCACTCACCTCAGCCTCCCAAAGGCGCGGGATTACAGGCTGAGCCACCGAGCCCGGCTCATCCCATTTTCCAATATACAACTTGTTAAATAAATTAAAATAAAATATCTACCCAGACATACAGAACTTTTTATTCAAAGAATATTTTCAAATAATTATTTTGATACCAAATTTTCTTATTTTCAAACTTAAAAAGTATGATCCCCAAAACGATTATACTACGTTTGAATAAATATACTTATTTAACTACCAGGATTGTCCGTTTCATATTCTGACTTTTAGTGGTTTAAACAAATCACATTCTGTCCTATGCAGTATATATTCTTCACCTCTGTTCACAGAGATTCTAATATGTATCTGGAAGCTGTTGTTTTAAAGTATTTCCTACAAAATTATATCCATGCCACAGACTACAATTTGCCAAAATGGGAAGAAGTTACCTAAATACATTTTATCATTTTAAATTCTGTTTAGAATATATTACTAGTGTTTCTCTCCCACTAGTAAGAAATCATTTTGAGAAAAGCTAGCATTTGATTTGACTATACTAATCAATGAGATATAAATGTGCTAATTATTGACTTTGGCAGAAATTTCAACACAAATGCTTTATTTCTAGCGATATTTTGAAGGAGGGAATGTTGGTTATATATTCTCTGAGAAAAATTGAAACTACCATTTTTTCTTTTCTAGATATTTTTGTCAATAACTAGATACATTTGTATCTTTAGTAGACTTGTTGGGGGCAAAAATTTTACTTGAAAAATTTTGCTGCACATAGTTTCATGGTTTAATTTTATTCTTAAGTTTTATTTAGATTTGTAACTCAACATTGCTTTTTTCGAAGTCAATGCCACAAACAGAATGAATGTTGGGGGAAGGTAAACTTCATTTTTCTTGATAAACGAAACATACACGTCTTCCACATATTAATATTATTATATTATTATCTATACATTATATATCATATTATTCCACATATTATCTTTAACCTGTTTTATCTGTATGGTGTTTTCCTAAGAAACAAAATCTGCTTTGGAAATAAGCAGAATTAATTTTAACCCAATTTTAATTTTAATTAAAGTTCCTAATAATGATATGAACTGGGGTAAATTCTTTTACTTGTCTGTGCTGCAGTTATTTCTCATCTAAAAAGGGAAAAATATACCTACTTTATAAAGTTGATAAAAGGAAAAATTTTCAATGTAGGCTCAAGTTTTTACAAATTTATTATATAAATTTAATAAATGCCATTTGCTTTTGAATTCTGAAAGATAGTCTGCTTGGAAAGTAGAAGGGTTTTTTTTTCTGTTACTCAATTGAAGTATGTGACTGCTGCCACTGGGTGGCAACCAAAGATCCAGAAACACTAGGAATGCTCGAGAATCAAAAAGAATTTCAAAAGATCATACTTCAAAAAATGCATTCTGGCATATATATTTACATATATATATATTTACAGTTTATTAATTAAATGGTGATTGTTTAATTAAAAACTATTACCTTTCAACAAGTCATATTTTAATATGCTTTGAGAAAATTATCTGTAGTGATGATCTCATTTGTATTCAACAGGACTAGCTCAGAGTGTGATAAATTTTTAAAAATTCTGCTTCCAAGGTGTTCCTTTGATGGAAACTTCACTGGAGAGGAGAGGTGAGGAACAGCAAAAACAGATTGCTTATAGTAGATTATCGAAGGTGAGTTTGCCAAGGTTGAAAAGCATGAACTTTGAAAAAAGGCAGAATTAATTTTATCTCACAGTCTTTAAACA
Organism: Tarsius wallacei; assembly: GCA_963574415.1. Taxonomy (NCBI): domain Eukaryota; kingdom Metazoa; phylum Chordata; class Mammalia; order Primates; family Tarsiidae; genus Tarsius; species Tarsius wallacei. Next base: position 1,930 of record CAUYQG010289663.1, read on the forward strand.
ATAATTATATTAATGGAGGTGGATTCTTTTACTTATCTGTGCTGCAGTTTCCTTGTATATAAAATAAGGAAATTATACCTACTTCACAGGGTTGGTAACAGGGAAAAAATGAACTAATTTAGGAAAAGGTGTCAACTGTTTAGTGTGACATACAGAAGACGCAAAGCAAAGGATAGCTATTACTTATCCTATGATAAAAGTGAATATGTTTTGTCTATATTGGACTCCATAGCAAGCAACATATTATCTTTTACTTATTCTGTGTGATGCTTCCCTAAAGAATATTTTATAAATAAAAGATAGGATTTGTTTATTCAGTATTAAACCAAATCAGTACAGTGTCTTTTCAACAAAATGCAAGAGTGCCTTACCATCTCGGTAGAGCATCTGCATTCTCGTAGCATACCCCATGCTTTGTTGAGTTGACTTCTCAGCTGCAGTTCTTTTAAACTGGATGTTAGTGTTGAACAAGCAAACCCAGCTTCAAAATGACAACATCCATTCCCTTTGAGACAAGGATACACTCCTGTGTGAGGCAGCAGGAGGTCCAGCTGAACAACAAACAAGGTCATGCCAACAATGACTTTGGAAATGAAGCCCTTACTCTGCCTCCATTGAGCTTTTACACCGGCACCAAAACTTGTAGGCCAAATCAACTGGAGAAAAAAAATTAAAAAGGTTACATACCCTCAAATAATAAAGTCCTCTACCAATTAGTTGTATTTCCTCTTATACGCTTACGATTTTTCAAACAGGTGATTCTTGCTCTTAAATGTGGGAATGGTAGAAGATCATAGGGAGTGGGGCTATATGTGACATATTTTTTTGGTTACAAAAGATGAAGTTCTTTTATAATATTCATTCTCTTTGTGGCATTGATATGGAATAACGTTGAATTATGAACAATAACTTGGAAGACAAAACTAAACAGTAAAATTACATGCAATTGATCAAATAAACGTTTTGCTAGAAAAGAAATAAAGTTTGATTTATTTACTGTTGTTTAATCCCTGAACTTTACTAGAAACATCCTTAAATAGCAATTGTGACATCTTAGCAAATCTCCACAAAGTGCTTTGTCTTCAAGCCTCCATACAATCTGTGGGGGAAACAGTGATGTATAATGCAGAATATGTAAAACAAGAAGCTTAAAGTTCAAAGAAGGGTAGGGGTGAAAGAAATGTGGAAAGAAGGGAGGGAGGGGAATGTTTGAAAAATATAATGGGCCTGGTTCAGTGGCTCAGCCTGTAATCCCAGCACTTTGGGAGGCTGAGGCAAGTGGATTGCCTGAGCTCGCAGTTTGAGACCAGCCCAGGCAACTTGGCAAGACCTTGTCTCTACAATAAATCAAAAATTAGCCGGGTGTGGTAGCGCACACCTGTAGTTCCGACTACTTGGAAGGCTGAGGTGGAAAGATTGCCTGAGCCCAGCAGGTCGACGCTGGGGTGGCTGTGAGTATGTGTCACTGCCCTCTAGACTGGGCAACGGAGTGAGACTCCAACTCAAAAAAAATTATATATATATATATATATAATATATATATAGAGAGAATTATATTATATATATAATGAAAAGCTCGAAAATGAAAGAATATATGTGGTACAGAATTCATATAAGAGGTATTTGGGCTGATTCTCTAAGAAATGCATTTGCAAGGAAGGTGCTAAAGGAGAATTAGGATATCTTTGAGACAAGAGGCATAGGACAAAAGAAGAGCATGCTCAAAATCATGGTGCTAGAAATCAAACGATATGTATGGGAAATTATACAGTCGTGCATTGTATAACGACATATCAGTCAACAATGAACTACAGTTGGCGGTCTCACATGATTATAATGGAGTTGAAAAATTCCTGTAGTCTAGTTGACATCATAACCATTGTCATATCATAATATGATGCATTGCTTACATGTTTGTGGTGATGCTGGTATAAACCAGTTTGTTTACAAACTGCCAGTTATATAGAAGTATGGCACATACGACTATGTACAGTACATAACACTTGAAAATGATAATCAGTATCTATGTTACTGGCTTGTGTATTTACTATACTATACCTTTTAATCTTTTAGAGTGTACTCATTCTACTTATTTTCTTTTTAAGTTCACTGTAAAACAGTCTCAGGCAGGTCCTATTGGAAGTATTTCAGAAGGTGCCTTTTTTTAAAAAAAATACTTTATTTTAAAGATGTGGGATACAAGACAGGTTAGGTACATAAGTAATCTATGTGCAGGTGAAGTTTGAGCCTTCAACTGGTCCTCACTTCCCCTATTGTAGAATCAGGTACCTTTATGTTGTTACATGCCCCACCCTTCCTCCAGAAGATACTGTTATCAGGAGATGACAGCTCCATATGTGTTAATGTCCCTGAAGACCTAGCTCAGACTGACATGGAGGTGGAAGACAGTGATGCTGATGATTGTGACCTGATGTAGGTCTCGGCTAATGTGTTTGTGCGTGTGTCTAAGTTTTTAACAACAACAACAAAAAGTTTAAAAAGTATAAATAAATAAAAAATTAAATAGAAAAAGTTTATAAAATAAGGATAGAAAAAATGTATAGAATAAGGTTATAAAGAAAATATTTTTGTACAGTTGTACAATGTGTTTTAAGGTAAGTATTATTACAGAAAATTTTTTTAAAACTATAAAGTAAAAATGTTATAGTAGACTAAGGTAAATGTATTATTGAATGAATTTTTTAAAATAAATTTGATATAGCCTAAGCATACAATGTTTATATACTGTTTGCAGAAGTGAAGAGTAATGTCCTAGGATGTCACGTTCACTCACTGCTCACTCACTGACTCACCCAGAGTAAGCTCCACTCTACATAGGTGTACCATTTTTTAAACTTTCATATTTTACTGTACCTTTTTATGTTTTGGTACACAGATACTTAGCGTTGTGTTACAACTGCCTTGTGTTACATTCAGTAGAGTCACATGCTATACAGGTTTGTAGTCTAGTAGCATAGACTGTACCACATAGCCTAGGTGTATAGTTGGGTAGGCTATCTAGGAGTGTATAAGTACTCTATGATGTTCACACAACAGTGCAACCACCTATCAATGTATTTCTCAGAACCATATTCATCATTAAGTAATGCATGACTGTAATTAGTTATGTGATGATTGAGAATAAAGTACATTCAGTAAATGAAAATAAATAGCAATTAAGATTTGATAGCCCGGCTCGGTGGCTCAGCCTGTAATCTGCGCTTTGGGAGGCTGAGGCGAGTGGATTGCCTGAGCCCGCGGGTTCGAGACCCGCCTGGGCAACTTGGCGAGACCTTATCTCTACAATAAGTCAAAAAATCAGCCGGGCGTGGTAGCGCATGCCTGTAACTCTGGCTACTCAGAAGGCTGAGGCAGAAGGATCGTCGGAGCCCAGCAAGTCAAGGCTGCAGTGGCCGGGAGCGGCCACTGCACTCCAGTCTGGGCGACCGAGTGAGACTCCAACTCAAAAAAAAAAAAAAAGATTTGAGAAGATGTAAGTCAGACGCTAGATCTTGGAGGGCCTAGGATGAATGAAGCTAATCTCGAAGGCCACAGGGAGGCATTAGAGGATTTTAAGCAAAAAAGTTTAATTATTGTATTTATATTTTTGGAAAAATCACAGTATAAGTTATGCCAGGATGGAACAGAGAACTAAATGTATGGCATGGAGCCCAGAGACACATGAGATTCTGGTCTCATATAGAAGGAACGGAGATGGGAGGAGAGGAGAAGGCCTAGAAATTATCTGTCAGGGCATGAAACTTGTAACCATTGCATCTAAAGGTGAAGAGGATGGAGATCAAGTACAGAATCTTTGGTTTAACTGCTGTTTAACTTTTATTTTTATGTTTTCTTTAACTGGCTAATCAACTGATTCCTTAATAATAAAAACACAGCTAGAATTTTGAAGATTTTGATCCACGTTGCCCTGTAAGATGTTGCAAAGAGAGCAAATGTATCCATTTAACCATCTAGTAAGTTTTTCCATCAAGGCATATTTTTCTGCTTTAAAAAATTCTGAAAAATTCTCTCTGAAAATTTTCATTATAGGAGTTTGTGGACTCTGATGGAAGGAGATGGGTATTTGAGAGGATCTTTCAGCTGTCCTCAGAATTTGAAGAGCACTTGGGTAATCTTGATGAGGGCAAGCTTCCTGCAGTACTGTGAGGGGCAGAACTTTGACTGCCTTTCTGAGGTGCCCAGAAAAGGCAGCCTATTGTATTATCGAGACAAACGTATGCCCTGTTAAACATATAACACTGCAAGATGTCACTTTGAAGAGGAAGACATCCGACCATATTCTGAAATTGTCTTAAAGGAAATTGGATTTTAAGAAGTGTTTTCAGGTAAGGAAAGCTGAGAGAGGACGTTGAGAAAAATAACAGAGTAAGTGTAGGCCTAGAGACGGAATGGAAGAAAATGGAGTTTTCATGTTCCCATCTAAAATCTCAAAATCTAGATCCATCTTTACATCAAAGCAATTTTTTAAAGCATAAGAAATGTTGTATAGGGCCAGGAAATTTAAGACATATATTAGCAACTTTACAAAGCCTTCCCGGAACATAATTGTCCCTACATATTTAGCTAATGAGTTAACAGAATTAATTCTGGAATTGGGCACTAACATCTTATAATCCATCATTTCCACATAGCATGAATTTCCATGTTCAGGTGACTTCATGTTAAATAGCTCTACTCTACCCAAACATGAATATGAAAGAGTTAACTATATTTTTGCTTCAGATCACAACACTTCCAGAGAATAATCACATAACTAAGAACAAAAGCAGGGAACTTCTTATTCCTACAGTGAACACTAGTTCAAAGAGAGAGAGAAATCAACAAAGAATACAAGAAAAAAAAGTGCAAGCAACAATTTTGTTTTAGATAAGGCATTTCACTTTCATTAGATGCTAATTAAGAACAGGGAACATACCTCTTGGATGAAAATGACAAATAATAAAAATGCTTTGATTCAATATTATCTAGTAAAAAGAAGCAATGTTAGCAGGGGAGGAGGAAGAAAGGAAATCCCTCAAAAATGAGAAAGGAAAGGATTTGGTTGTTTATAGGATAATAAATTATGCACAGTCCTCAGGGTTAAAGGTTAGCAGGAAGAGCTTTAAAAGCAATTTTATTGGGCAGTTACACATTATAATGTTAGAGTAGGTGTGTGTTGGCAGGGGCTAAAAAGAGCGTTTGAAGGATTATGGGAAGAGATTTAATTATTTTCTGATGGTTGGCACTGGGTTGAAATTCAACACTGTCTTATTACTCATGTGGGCCACACCACCAACATTTGAAAAATATTCATACTTATAGTGTACACAGCTACTACACTGTTTCTTGAATGAAAAAATACACTAGTCATTTTCACATCAATTCATTCAGTTGCTCATCACTGACACATGTGATTTATTAGGAACTAGCAATAGAGCATAACAATGGAAATAACATGGGCTCTGGCATTAGATTTCCAGTTGTAGTTCTGCTACTTACTGCTGATAGAATCTTGAGTTACTGACTTAATGTCTCCAATCCTTACATTCTTTTTCTGAAAATAGAGACCATAATGATATCTCCTTAATAGGATTGCTATAAGGAAATAATACAAAGTACTTAGCTATGGGCAGGCTTCAAGTAAGTAGCAATGCTTTCCACTCTAATTAACCAGACATAATCCTAATGTTGATATGTAGACTGTCTCTTCAGACCTTACAAGGCCATATGAACAAACACAAACACATTAATTTAATGTCCACGTTTAAAATCGTTGCCTGCAAAATGCTAGATTTCAGTCCTCTAAAGAGCCCTCAGAAACATTGGATGTTTCTGAGAATTTCGAGAAGGTGTCTTAGAAGTCTGCCTTTTCTTAGGCAGACACCAAACCTGCCAGTACACAAACACCTGGCATGTGGTGTCTCCCAAGTACCAGCCTCAGCTTTCCCAGGTCCATTACTGATGAGCTTGGATATATGAATGCCCCAAAGCCCAGAAACATGCTGGTGGTCTGAGGCAAATGTGGAAGTGCCCTTCATTCCCATATTTTCACTGAGCTTAGATGCAGTGAAAACCAAGACGGGAAAGAAATTTGAATGGCAGACACAAGGGTACACTTGAAATTGGACTTATTTTCTATCCATAGGGCTCATGGTGCCTGCTACTTCTTACATCTGGATGATTCTTTATGTAATTAGGGTTCTGGCCACAGTCCCAGTTTCACTTTGCCAGACAAATCTGAATTTTAATTAGATGGAACTTGGGACACTCACTCATGGAATAATCTAGTGAAAGAGACAGACATCTAAACAAGTGATTAAAGTATGTCTTAGGTAGATGCCATCACAGGGGCGTACACCAAGTATAAGGGATATCAGAGAAAGAAATGGTCAGTTGGTCAAGTCTTACAATAAAACGGTAACATTAACTATTGATTTGGAAGGATTGGGAAGAGAAAACTCCAAGACTTAATACTTGTCCTAAACCACAGAGATGTGAAAGGTCATTTGATATGCCTGGCTTGGAAATGTGTCAGAGAGAGTGGAAAAAGAAAAGTTTAGAGGTGCTGAGAAAGTTCATACTGTGAAAGGATTTATAAGAAAGGAATTGCAATGTTAATTTTTTTAAAAAATAACAATTACCTGTGTTGGGAATTAATTTGCAAGGGAGATGGCAGGTAAATGGATTAGGAACCTACTATAAAAATCCAGAAGGGGAAAAAAAGAGGGCCTGATTGAAATAGGAATGGTGTTAAAATGGAGATAAAAGCCCAATAAATACAGGAAGAACACAACTGCAAGTTCAAATACTGGTAAGTACTCTCTACCTCTGTATAGATTTTCAGATCGGAGTACTTTGGAAAGTCATGAATTACAGCAATTTAAAATCCAAACAAATAAAACTGCAACATTAGTTACAACTCAAATCATAGATAAGTATTGCGTTTGAGAAAATAACCCTTAATTTAGTTTCATGTTTGGCAGTCAGGTATAATGCAAAAATTTGCCATATTTTATATAGATTTTTAAAAATTGTTTTATTGGAACTATAATATACACCTGCATTCATGGACATGCACTGCAATGAAGTTCAATGCTTTTAAAGAATCACTGTTATAGGTGACTGCTGAGTTATGAAATATACTGAGAAAACACATTTATGTTACAATAAGATATGTTATGGAACATGTTATCCTAAATACATGTTTTTCATGGGATTGATAAAAATAATGTGTTCCAGACCTAAAGCTTGCTCTTCATAGGCTTACAGCATGCATTTTGGAGGTCTTCCTTTGGGGACGAGAATGAGAAGTTTAGCAGGTTAGCAACATTGCTTACTGTAGGTTTGCTACATCTTTATAATTATCATCAGTGTTAAACACAGAGGGTAGTCTGAGACTAGTTCCTTGACAGCAGCCCTTCTTTCCTGTATTATGTTCTAAGAAATTAGTTTTAACATACCATTTTTAAATATCTCAAGTGTATAATTTATTACAAATATCACATATTTTACATAGACTAAAGTATAGGTGAGAATCTGGATTTTACAAAGCTTTTTGTCATTAATTAGATGTAGATGTAACTTGGCTTAGAAAGTTTGTGAACCTCCTCAGCTCATCTCTCATGATAATTCTTCCTGCCAACCCCCAAACCCTGACCATGCCTGCAAATAATACCACTCTATTATGTAACCAGAACATTTCTCCCCTGTATGTTGGTGTTTTCTCTGCATGGAATACTCTCTTCCTTTATCCTTTTTCATTTAGCTAGCTCACTTGTATTCTGCAGATCTCTGAAAATCACTCTGATAAATCAGGTTCCCTGAAGAATATGCTTGTTCAATTGATGAATTGGGGCAGTACTCTCAGGTAAAGAGGAGTGAGGAAACCAAGATAGAGCAAGAGATAAAAGATTTGCAAAAATGGGGTCTCAGCTGGAGTCTAGCTTCCAATGATCCCACCAGGAAGAAATGAAGAGCAAACTGCACCACAGGGTTGACTCCACCTTGATGCAAGAGGGCTATTCTTGTGAACCTCAGTCACTATCTGATGACTTGTTCTGAGGATGGGTTCTGAGGAGCAGTGCTTGAACTCTGGGGCAGGTGGCAATTCTGTAGAGAAGGTACTGGCTGTGAGATGTTGTCAACCAGCTGAAAGTACATACCGTGGAGTCAATATACCCAGTGAGCAGCCATTTTAACATTGCCTAGATCTGTCATGTTTTTCTAGCAGTTCACTTTAATTTACCTTTTAATAACTAGCCAAAGGCAGAACCAGTTTCTCAAAGGTAGCTATTGATAATTATTTTACAACTCCCCTCCCCAACTTGTTTTGTACTAATTTGCTTTTCTATTTCAAGTATTTGCCTCTACCCATAAGACTCAGGTTAACCTAATCAGCCCTTGCTGACCTTTATGTAACAGACAGACCCCATCACCATAGCAGCAATCATGTGACTAACCCACCCATTTGCCTGCTGCCCATCATCTGACATCAGTACCTGTGCTTACCTGCCCTCCATGATGATGTGGAGCAGACCACCACCCAATCACCTTAAGGATCTGCCCCATCAAAGGGAAGGGTTAAAAGGCATTCAGCTTCAAACAGCAGTTGCCATTGCTTTGTTAAACTCTGGTGTGTCCAAGTGGCACTTTGAGCTGTATGGATGCCATGTTTCCTAGCTCTTTGGTCCCCTTCCCTACCTTGGGGAAGTGAATTTCCTCTCTCTCTCTCTCTCTCTCTCTCTCATTCTCCCTCTCTCACCAATTTACTTTCTAAATTTACTATATTTTTTAATCTAACTTCTGTGCAATTCTTTGCATCTCTCATGCATCACTGGATTGCAGACCAGACATGCCCCCCTCAGCAACTGGGCTTGACCTAACATTTTGGAGGCCCCACTGGGATATTTTTAACCTAACATCAACACTTCCAGCATTAGGGGGATGGGTATGCTGTAGGTCACAGGGAGGGTGGAGATGGGAAACCAGCAGTATCCACTACAATCCCTCCCCAATTCTGACTTCCAGATACCTCTCAGAATATTTCCATAGAACCTCACACTGCACTTACCCATCATTCACACAGGCTATCACAGGTGCTGTAATTTCCAAGACAGCAGGGATCACTGCTATGTATTTTTAATGTTGTAGCCCAGAGCCTCACACACAGTAGGCACCCAGTAAAGACTGGTTAACGATCAACAGCGAGAAAGCTAAAATCACATAACAGAAACTCTCAATAGGGAAATTCTTTTGAAGCAGCCTACACTCTTCAACATGTCAAGTTATTTGTGCTCATTTGTATGCAGTTAAAAGTCATCTGCTTCATCAAGGTGGGCAAGAGACAGAAAGGTTCTTAATGTTCACATTTCTTTAGTAAGGACCCTCTGGACAGGTGTGATTTCTTTTCATACTCTATCATCAGTAAGTTACTCTTCAGTTTATTTCGAATTAAAAACTAAACATTTGTTTGCTTGGTGAAATCTTTATGAAGCTGAACAGTTTGTCATCCGGGCTGCTAGAAACTTTTAGAGAGCAAAGCATTGCATTTGCAAGTAAAATGAACAGGAAACTGCTAATTAGGAATCCCCAAACAACAATGTGTTTTCCTAGGAAGAGCATTAAAAGTTTTTAAAGATAAGTAAATAATAAAAATAATAATAAAATTTGTTGGTGAATATCCCCCAAAAGACATATAGGAGAAAGCATGACAAATTATGTCGATATATGCGCTAATAGATCAGGTCTGTGTATGCGTCTTGAGGCTTTCTGTGTTGACTTGGATAGAGTCCCAAAGAGAAGCTGACTTGCATGTCTGCATGAATAAATTCCTAATTAGCTGCCCAGTCCTGAGGCTTTTACATTCTACAAATAGCTTGATCCTCGGTCTGGACTAGGCAAGAAAATTTTGGTCAAAGAATATTTTTAAATTGTAGAACCAGATGATACTGAAAGCATTGTGTTCAAAAGATAAATCTTTATCCAAAATACCTGCACTGAAAATTACATATAAATATTCAACCTTCCATAGACACAATTTTTATTTCTCTCCTTTAAATGAAATAATATTAACATTAATAAACCATGAACTTTCCTTCCAGATTTTTTTTTTTTTTTTTTGGAGATGACAGATTAAGAATGGGTATGACTGATCTTCACCTTATATTTATTTTCAGTTACTCAGCAGTCTCTTACCATCAATAGCCATTATTATGCAAAACTATATATTGTATTTTGTATATTCGTATGTAAGAGTGATCATTTTTAAAGTGCTTCACCTCCTGAGCAATGTTACGGATCTGAGTGTGCTATAAATAATTAATTTCCTTCGGTGATGCTAAATATCTAAGGAGGATGTGATCAATGCTTTTCTTCCAGAAATATGCAATACTTGAAATTCTGCCTACGTTAAAGGCTTCATCCATCTAGAATGCAAAATTTGTTGTGTAGAAGGTTCTCAGTACATCAAAATTGAATCCTATTAGATGCCAAACTGCTCTAAAATCTTCATCCATACAAGAATTGTTTACATCATTTCTACAGTAGTGTTTGTCATATCATGAAATCCAGATTTCCTTGTGATGGAAATATGTCCTTTCCTGTTTTTTTAAAAAGTCTAAAATTTTAGAAAACATGATAATTACTCAAAAAAGCAATTGTGATGCCCTAAGGCAGCAGTTCTCACACTCTTGTGCCCTTCACAATCACCTAAGGGACTCTTTAAACTACAGGACCCCCTTCACTGAAGATTCTGAGTTAGGGACCTTAGAATTATGAGGATCTAACTTTAGAACCACTGCACTTAAGGCTTGGAAACAAAAGGATATATCCAAGGGTAAATTCTTCTAACTTTTTCCATTGTCTCTTAGAGAGTGTCACATTGCATTTCTCCTCAAGATCTTTATGTAATATAATTGGTATTTCTCTTAAATATCTGTCATCCTAACTAATGAATTGGGTGACATTGAACAAAAAATACCTGTCTTCTTGTTAAATAAATTTTTTAAAAAAAATTTATTGGAAAAGTAGAGTGCTTATATGAGAATAAAGTAAAGCAAATCAATATAAATTTCAGAAAGCAATGCCAAATGTATAATCAACTAATACTGACAATAACATTTCTGAATGTATGGTTTTGTATCAAGAAACTTAGATATAAAGTTATGATTTCTATCCCATTTCCAATGTCATTCTATGCCTTTTCAATATCTGGAATTAACCTATTTTTTTTTTTTATTGCACCACTTCCATGCTCTCTATGTATTCCAGTATCAACGATTTCTCAAGACTATGAACATTTCACATTTTACTTTAAAATATAATAAATCATTCACTGACAAACCTCAGTGTTCTGACATAGAACTGCAGGAACTATAATAAAATCAACAGACAAGAAAAGTTGTCACCATCAAGGATGAAGTTCTTTCCTTATCCTTGGCCACCTCTGTATCCAGAGTGTGAGATGCTAGAACAGGTTAGGCTGGGTTCTACTCACACAAGTTGGCAGAGCAGCATTCTGCTCGTCCTTGTCAGTCCCTTTCCACTCTTTAATCTCTAAACTGTGAGTCTGACAGTACAGCAACTAACCATATTCTTTCTGTTTTATGTAATTAATTTCTCAAATAATAATACACCTAACATTGAAAAAGTATGGAACATATTTTTGTTTGCTTTCATTTTATTTGACAACTTGTGTTTTATTTGAAATGCATAGGACTTTCAATATATTGTTCCTAAGCAAGACATCTTTCTGTATTTTGTAGAAATATATGGTGATTTTCCTGTAACAGTTACATGAATTATTTTATTTTTAATTTTTTTGAAAATGATTGAAAGCACATGGTTAAAAAATTATATAAGCATATAGAAATGTAATCAACAATTTTCCTCCTGTCCATGACTTTCAACTTTTTTCTTTTGTAGCATTTTCATATCACTACTGTAAGTACTGCAAAAGCCAGAATTATATTCCATATTTTTATTACACCATAACCATTAAATTATTTCCCTATTGATGGACAATTTGGTTATTCCTATCGTTTGCTAATATAAACTACATGCAATGTATGCTCTTTTGCTTGCATGTGTTATTGTAGCTGATGATGAGTTCCTACATGTGAAATAGGTGATTCAAAGTCATGTGCCTTTGAAATATTTACATATCATGTTGCCCAGTTGCCCTTCAAAAACAAGAATAGTTTCCCCCTACTGGGATATTGAAATGCCTTTCTCTTTACACCCTGACCAATGTGAAGAATCATCAAACGTAATGATCTTTGCTAGCATAAGTGAGAAAACAGTTACTGAATGTTTAATTTAATGTGTATGGTTGAGGATGAGAATTCTTTATATATTTAAAAGCTACTGATATGTTTCTATAAACTATCTATTCATGCATTTTACCCACTTTTACAGTAGAGTTTTATCATTTTTTCTAATTCATTTCAGGAAGCATTTAATTCAACAGCAAGGAAGGGATCTTTTGTGATATAGATTGTATGTGCTTTATGCTCAGTGTAGTTGTATGTTTATAGTTTCCTCATGATATGTACTGCTCTGTAAAGAAGATTTAAATTTCCCAGATAACAGAAATGTGACAGATTTTCATTCACTGTGAATAACTTTTTATTCTTTGGAGAAATATGTTCTCTTTATTTTTTTCCTTTTTATTCTCTCTCTTATATACACCCCTCACAAATTTACCAATACTATATAACAATAAGATTCTGTTTGTTTTTCTTCAAACTCTATATTCAAAAATACCCTCCATACAACATCCAAATATATTAATCTTTGCTTGTGTGAAACAAGAAAAACAATAAATATACTCTGTTCCCAACACAGAGCTCATAAAACCTCCTGTTGGGAGAATCTTCTGTTCTAATAGTTGGTGCTTGACCCCATTTCCTGATACATAGTATCTAAGACCATTGCAATTTTCTGGTGGAAGGAGCATCTGATACATTCCTCCTAAATCCTTTGGAATTTCCTTGGTGAAAGGAGCATCTTTTGTTCTAATAAGGTGATTCCTGGTGAGCTCTCAGATGGGGACTGGTCACCAGAAAGACTAAGTCATGATTACAAACCTGAAACTGTCAGTCTTAACCCATTCTACAGAGGAAGGAGAAGGGCTGAAAATGGAGTTAATCAGTTGATGATTACAATCAATTATCAATTTGTCATGCCTACGTGATGAAGTCTCCATAAAAATCCCAAAAGTAAGGTGTTCTGAGAGCTTCCGGGCTGCTGAACACATGGAAGTCCTACAGGGAGGGTAGCAGGCATGCCCAGAGACGGCTTGGAAGCTCCACGCCCCTTCTTCCAGACTTTGCCCAATGTATTGGGCTGTTCCTAAGTTGTATATTTTAAAATAAACAGGTGTGGGTAGGCAAAGTGTTTCTCTGAGTTCTGTAAACCATTCTGGCAAATGATCAAACCCGAGAAGGAAGCTATGAGAACCTCCAACTCATATGGAGATTGTGGGTAATCCAGGGACCTACTACTTGAGATTGGTGTTTGAACTGGGAAGTGGAGGGACAGTCTTATGAGGACTAGCCCTTAACCTGTGGGGTCTGTGCTAATTCAGATGAGTGTTAGAATTAAATTGAATGGCCAACCTCGGTGACTCTGCCTGTAATCCCAGCACTTTGGGAGGCCAAGGAGAGTGGATTGCCTGAGTCTGTGGGTTCAAGACCAGGCTGTGCAAGCTTGTCTCTACAATAAATCAAAAATTAGCCAGGCGTGGTAGCATGCTCCTGTAGTTCCGGTTACTTGGAAGGCTGAGGGAGAAGGATCACAGGACCCCAGCAGGTCGAAACTGGAGTGGCTGTGAGCATGCCACCACACTCCATCCTGGGCGATAGAGTAAGACTCCAACTCAAAAAAAAGAATTGAATTTAACTGTAGGGCACACAGTTGGTGTCTGAAGAGAAGATGTGGAAGAAATCACACATTTAGTCACAGAAGTGTTCTGTATTGAGTGTGAGTACAGAGAAAAACAATCCCTCATCCCAATCTTACCGTTTAAAACTGCCAATGATTTCTCAAAGCACCTAGTCTAAAATCCAAGCTTCTTCCCTGGCCTATTTGATCTGACACTTGCCCCAGTTGCAATCCTTATTCAGACAATCCTCCAGCCTCATTTACATCACTCTGCTTCACACACACTGATTTTCCTTCTGTTCCTTAGACACATGAAGCATGGTATTCTCTCTGCTTGGAAAAATTAGATTTTCCCACATGTTCAGTTTAAATGTGAATTCTCCAGAGAAGTTTTCCTTGGATACTTAATCTAGGATAACCTTTCCTCTCACCCCAGTTCTACAACACCAGTGGCATGAGAGCACAAACTTGCCATCAAATTCATCACCTAGAACACTATTTCGGATGGTTAATTTTATGTGACAACTTGGCAAGGCTTATAGTACCCACTAGTTTGGTCAAGTACCAGTGTCCATGTTGCTATAAAGATACTTTTTAGATATTATTAACATTTAAACCAGTAGACTTGAAGTGAAGCATCTTACCCTCCATAATGTAGGTGGTCCTCATCCAACCAGTTGAAAGTCTTCACAGATAAAACTAAGGTCCCCAGAAGAGGATGGAATTCTCCTCTCAGACTGTCTTTGGACTCAAGATTGCAACTCCTGGCAGAAATTCCCACCTATTAGTTTTCCCTGCAGATTTTGGACTTTCCAGTCCCCACAATCATAGGAGCCAATTTATTAAAATAAATTTTTCTCTCAGAGAAAGGGAAAGAGAGAGAGAAAGAGGGAGAATGGAGGGGAAGGAAGGAAGGAGAGAAGGAAGAATGGAAGAGAGTGGGAAGGGAGGAGAGGGGATGAGGAAAGGGGGTTTGTTTTGTTTCTTTGGAGAACCCTAACAAATATACTGCATGCCATCACATGACAAGCCCCCTGACCCTATGTGTGACATTTATGCTGTGGCTTTCACTACCCTACAGAGCATGAGTACTTGCCTCTGTAGAAACATGTATTCCAATCAAAGAAGCATTATTTCAAATGATGTCAATGACTCAATTCCAAACCAACAGCATTGTACATTTGTTAGTATTTAGCAATACTACCTATATTTAAATGTGCTTTACTCACTAAAAAAGACAATTTTGCTTGATACAAAATAATTTAAATAAAAAATAAATTAAATTCATAAATAATTTAAATATATTTATTCTAAATTTGTGTAAATGTAATGATCCAGTATGTCTAAAAATGCCCAGATTCTGTCTATAGTAATAAAAAATTACCAGTATTTCATCTATAAACCTAATTGTCATTCCATATTGAATTTATATAAAATTTATATAAACATGTTTGCAGCATCACATAACATATATTATTACCTGCTAGCAAAGAGACTTCAGGCTATTCAGAAAGAGGGCTTTCTTGCTATTAAAACTGCTTAAAATAACCAAGGTGGGCAGATTGCTTGTGCCTAGGAGATAGAGACCAGCCTGCGCAACATAGTGAAACTTCATCTCTACAAAAAAAATCAAAAAATTATCCAAGCATGGTGGCACATGCTTGTAGACCCAGCTACTTGGTACACTGAGATGGAAAGATGGCCTGAGCCTAGGAGTTCGAGGCTGCCTTGAGCCATGATCACTGGGATCATGCCACTGCACTCCAGCCTGGGCAACAGAGTGAGAACACGACTTAAAAATCTCTGCACAAAATGAGACCCAGATGTGCAGCTTTGTACCAATTCAATGCTGACAGAGAGAACTCAAGAGTCATATAACATTTCTTCAAGTAGAAATATTGCTTTCTGATTATAGTAATATAGACTGTTATTTAAAAATTATACCATCTTCTGTAGTGTGTAGAAAGAAAAATGTTCTTATTTGTATTTCCCCTTCTTCCAACCATTGTGTAGAGTTCTATACTATAGAGGATGAACTGATTTTCAGGTTACCCTCCAAATTTGAGATTCATTTCCTTCGTGATTCCATGATCCTTGAGTTTCTTATTCAGTACCTCAAAGATGTATAGCATGTAACACTTGTGGCTACCATTGTATATAAAACTGATTAAAGATGGAAATTTGAAAGTATATTACCTACACAACCACTCAGAAAAGACTAATTTGCATTCATCTACCTCCCCAGAAAAACAAAGCTGTAAAAATATTTTATTTCAGAATAGTCATGAGGAAATGAAATCTACAGAAAAATGAAATATGTAATTATATTAATCATGCAAGCCAAAACATAAAGGTTAATATACACCAAATGTTACATTTATTAATGTGCAAATAATTTCAGATCAGATTTTGTGAAACTCTTTTCAATCATACCTGAAAAATTTTATTTATTTGTTTTGAAAAATGCATCAGAAAACAAGGATTTGGATGGTTGGACAATAGAATGTGCTAAGATCTGATGAGCTAGTTTTATAAACTGAGACTACACCATAGTCAATTTGAAGAAAAAAATATATGAATAAGTGACTGCTCTTTTTCAATCTCTCTTCCAGCATTTTACTTTAAAGTTTAATAAATCATTCACCAATGAATTTATATGCTATGATATGGAAATACACAAAGTAGATGAACAGTATTTGCCATTTTTATAGTTTAGCAAGCTTACATATATTTTATTGAAAAGGGAATAGCTTTTCAGGTGTAAGCCCAAATGAAAACTAAGGATAAATAAGAAACTGCCCCAGCTAGAGTAAGAATAGGCATCCTGGAGCCCTTGAAGCCTGCTGCTGTTTTGCAATGACACAATCTGGAAGCCACAAGTCAATGGAACTGTGATGAAATCTGCACTCCCAAAGAGATAACAACTTCTGTGCCAAACAGATGGGAAAAGGTCCTTTAGGTTTCCACTTCAGTGAACTTTTATCTTGCTGTCTTTTATCTTTTTATCTTCCCCTACTCACAACCTCTGATGGAAGCATGTAACAAGTTAAAAATAGTCTACTTGTACTGTGTCAGCATGGCAAGAAACCGAGTAGACACATGGTGATAGCTGATGTTCAACCTCATTTTGTTCTAGGAATACATATTCCCTTTAGGAATTCAATGGATAAAGGAAATTGACTAGAAGTGTAGTAGCCTTAAAATTGTCATGTCACTCAAAACAGTCTGTTGTGTGATATACTGAAATTTAGCATGGCTCCAGAGATTTATTTCCCATCAATTGATAGTTCATTATAATCAACTCTAAGACTAACCAGTAATTGACTATTTCCAAATCACTGCTTAGGAATAAATGTTTTCCTTTTACCACTATAGTGATCTACCTCTACCTCTGTATCTTAGATCTCCTTGAACACATTGATATGTTGCATGGGTACATGACTGATGACAGTTGGAGCATTTGATGAACTGCATTTTAAGATATCATTTCTCTACTTCTAGATCCAATTAAATAACCATTTAAAAGTTCTTATAAGAGACTATCTACGACTCCCAAACCCAAATCCATAATACTAATTTTTATTCACTCACAAATGAAACTATACATATATCTTTGCTTTCCAAGTTAAAGTCTTCCGATCCAAGATAGAACCCAACCAATGAAGATCTATTGAAGTAAATGAGTCTATCTTGCTTAATAATAATATAATTTAACAGTCGTTGAATGTTTACTATGTCATAGGATTCTAAATTGTTTATGTAAATAAATCACTTAATTCTAAAATATTAGGTAAGTATAAATTTCAGCAACATTTTAAAACTAAGAAAACTGATACACTTAGCAATCAATGAATGCACCTGAATTCACATCAATGGTAAGTTAATAATCTTCATTGACATTCTTGGAAGCTTGGCTCCTGAACTTCTATTCCTAACAGCTGAGCTTTACCAGCTTTCTGAATGAATGGTTGCACTAAAATGAATGAGAGGAGGATACTAAGTAGTCAGGACATGCTCATGATACTGAAATGAGAGTAGTGAGAAGGAGAAAACAATCTGAAAAGCTGCACATAAAAATAATGAGCGTAGAGGTCACCAAACTCAGAGCATTTCATTCAAGAATGTATGTGCTCACATTTTCTGTCTTGCTTCCAAGCCTGCTGATAAAAATTCCATCCAACCTTAAAAATTCTGTAAACTATCCACATTTGTAAATATTTGCTTTCTGTTCATTTCCTTGATATCATGGTCTACAGAAGAGATGGTCTCGAGTCTGTCTTGTCCATCGCTATTACCCTCAGTGTCCAGAACAGTGCATGTGCCAGAGTAGACACCTGACAAAGTTATTTTTTATTATATCTTACTATCTTTTTATATTTGTTTTATTGTAAAATTTTCAAACATATACTAATACACAGAGAACAGCATAACACCTCTGTACCCATTATACAGATTCACTGATTACCCACTCAGAAAACCTTGCTTTGTATACAGTATAATCCTCTTATCCCCATTCACTGAATTATTTCAAAGCATTCTTAGACATTATTTCATCCCATCCATACATACTTCAAAGAATTTATTTTAAATAAATAAATGGAGATCCCTATCACACATTACCTGTTTTGAATCCTCTGAATTAAATGGAATATCTCTTTTATTTAAAAGTTCATGGGATTTTTATGCCTCTTTTATTTGAGTTTGCTTTGCATTGTGAACATGTTTTCTAACCATTTTTAGAATCTAGATCCCCAAAGACTGGGACAATACCTTACATACTTTTCCTTTCATACAAGGTTAATCACAGTGTGTTGAACATGGAATCTAGTTTTCCTGTCTTCTCCCAACAACTTCCGAATACATGTAAAAGAATGCTAAAATGTTACTCTTTCTGTTTCCATTTCAGTAGAGAACAAGACAATAGATGTCATATATATCTCATTTTCCAAAGCGAGGTGCTAGACGTGAAAAGTGGAAGATTGAAACCTTGTTTTGAGTCCCAGAGTTTGACACCCACCTTGATTATACAAAAGGATTGAGGTTGAAAAGGCTAAAGGAGAGACTTTCTTGGAAGAAAGTTGGTTGGCAGTTCCCCATTTATTCAACCTAAGTGAGAGAGGTGTTGGGCCATCCTTGGAGTTGGAAGGATTAAAAAAGTTGGTAGTTGGTCCATGCCTGAGAAAATGGAAGGCAACCATGCTTGTAGCAGTTGTCCACCTAGTGACAGAGTAAGAAGAGACAGCTGCATGAGTTGTAGGCTGTACTTTCACCAAAAGTAGGAAAGGTAAGGCTTCTATCATCTAGAGTAGATCATTCAGAAGAACCCACCAAAAGATCTCAGCAAGGAGTTCAAGACCAGTCGGGCAATGTGGTAAGACCTCATCTCTACAATACAAAAAAAAAAGAGAGAGACAGAGCCAGGCCTGGTGGTATGCGCCTTTGTTCCCAGCTTCTCAAAAAGCTGAGATGGAAGTATCACCTGAGCCTAGGAGGTTGAGGCTGCAATAGCCATGATTGTGCCACTGTACTCCAACCTGGGCAACAGAGTGAGATTCCAACTCAAAAAAAAAGAGGCCAGAGGTTTACCATTAGATGGATGTATCTCTAGGAGACAGGCATTGTCTTGGGTACACAAAAAGCCCTAGAGCATCAGCTCTTAATATCAGTCATTCCAGAAAGCACCAATGAGAGTTCATAAAATTATCAGTCAAATTATTTTCTTTTAATCCTTCTTTCTCAGTTTTGCTCCATCATCTCCTCAGCTCCAAACCTCCCAACTCCAAGGGAGTCAGAAACATTGGTGGGAGGAGAAGGAGAGCATAAGGTTAGCACATGAACTTGAAATTATTCACACACACACAGCCCACTCTGGGACTCCTAGGCTGAAGCAGAATCTATCCAGAGAGAAGAAAAGCAAAGATTTTAAGTGGAGTTCATGTTTTTTATTATTGAGTTGTACTGGACATTTTCATTGCCGAATTTAGGCTGTTTATGGAACTAATCAACAATCAACACTATTAGATCCTTCAGGCACCAATAGTGACCAAAAAAGTTCTGACAACCAGCCATGATTTCATTCTGGTGACATTCTGAGTGAATTTAATCAAACAACTTCCACTTTTACCATTCGGAGTCTGGCTCTTTAAATGTCATGATTACATGCTTAACAAGAGACAACTGATTACTGAGACAGAAATCCATTAAAGAAAGATACAGAAAAAAGTCTCTGTTCAGAAGATGAGATCCCATGCAATTATATCCAAATTAATGGAGCATTTTTAGAAAATACCAAAATGTGTATATTGACTTGAGATGGATGAATATTTTTCTAGGCTTTAACAGTAGTTAAGAATGTCAAGACTTGAAGAAAAGTTGCTAAAATGTGCATCTCCTTGCTAATGTCTCCCGTATTCTAGTCGGCCCTCTGTTTCCATGGGTTCTGCATCAAGAATTCAACTGCATCTGAAGATTCAACCAACTTCAAATAGAAAATATCTTTAAAAAACAATTAAAAATACAAATTTTTAAAATACAGTATAACAACTACATTAAGTCCCCTACATACAAACCTTAAAGTTGTGAACTTTGAGAGATGCAAATGTACTTTTGCATATCCAGTCACTTGTTAGCTCACTTATCTGGCATACGTTGTCATGTGTGTGCAAGATATTGTGTTATAAGATTTAAAACGTGTTTTTTGGTTTTGCCTTTTTATGTATTACTTGTGTGATCAGTATTATAAACATATTACAACATAGTATTTGTAGCTGATTGTGTTAGTTGGGTATCTAAGCTGATTTTGTTAGACTTATAAACAAATTGGCCCTATGAAAGGTGCTTTTCATAACAGAACTTGTTCATATGTAGGAGACAATGTATTTACATAGCATTGGCATTGTATTCAGTGTTATAAGTAATCTAAAGATGATTTAAATTATGTGGGAGGATGTGCATAGGTTATATGAAAATACTACCCCATTTTATATCAGGGGCTTGAGCATCCTTAGATTTCAGTATGTGAGGGAGGTCCTGGAACCAATTCTCCATGGATACCAAGAGACTATTGTATTTACTATATAGACTCAAACCATGGGATAACTATTTAGGGACTACCATTTAAACAAAAATGATCTGCCAAGAAAATGTACTAGAGTATAGTATTTACCCAGTTGGTACTAGAATGTGGAACCTACAATGTGACAAATTCTACAGTCCCTTATCATGATCTGAAACCATACTTTTTATTCCTGTCATAAGTGAGCAGAAACATTGCAGTTTTTTCCTTACTGAAGATTTTAAACACAGACTTTTGACTTTGGCGGGACTATGTACATGTATTTACCCCCAACATCAGTGTCTTATCTCTTTTTGTAGGGACTTTCCTACCTAATATGTCTCTAACTGAAGTTCATAGAGCAGTGGTCCTGAACCTTTTTTGGCATCAGGGACTGGTTTCATAGAAAACAAATTTTCCATGGACCAGAGAGTATGGGGGATGGTTTGGGGATGATTCAAGAGCATAACATTTATTATGCACATTATTATTATTATCATATTGTAATATATAATGAAATAATTATACAACTCAAAATTTTAAAAAGAGGCACAGAGTGGTAAATAAAATAATGGGCAGGCTACATGCAGTCTAAAATAAGTGTCAGATTCTGACTTATAGTCTACCACCAGATGCAGCTATACAACTGAAGTACATCATTTCACTTGCCACTCACTGATAGGTTTGATATGAGTCTGCAAGCAAGTGATTTATTATAGTCTCTGTGCAGTCAAACTTCACTGCTAATGTTAATCTGTACTTGCAGCTGCTAGTATCACTACCTTAGATCCACCCCAGACCATCAGGAACTAGATTCTCATAAGGAGCATGCAATCTAGATCCCTCATATGCACAGTTCACAATAGGGTTCACACTCCTATGAAAATCTAATGCCACAGTGATCTGACAGAGGTGGAGTTCAGGCAGTAATACAAGCAATGGGGAATGGCTGTAAATACAGATAGAGATTCGCTCACTTACCCGCTAGTCATTTCTTGCTATGTGGCCCGGTTCCTAACAGGCCACAGACCAGTACTGGTCCATGGCCTAGGGGTTGGGGACCCCTGTCATACAGTTCTTTAGATTCTGGTTTCACAAAAATGTCCACGGAACTGCATACTATGAGACATACATGATCTTAAAGTTAAGTCAGAAAAAAAAAAGTCACCATCCAGAGTCAGCCATAGGTAGAAAATTTTATGATTCATCTTCCTTCTTGCTAATCTTTCAGGCACTCAACTTCACTTTGGACCCTCATATTAGCCACTGAAGGGTTATCACCAAGCCACATTCCAAAGTCCCAGGTCTCTCAGTTTCCATTAATGCTTATGAAAATTCCATTTCCTCCGTGTCCTGTTATCTCCAGAAAATTACTCATAGATGTCCAATTATACTAATAATTTTTAGATTCTCAGACAATACAGGAGCTCAATTCTAAAAGAAACTTCAGTAGAGAAGAAGAAAGAAGATCTATGACATATAAATGCAAAAAGTATTCTAGGGGTCATGGTGAATTTAGAGGTTAAAATAAAACACAAATGACAGGATTCATTCCACTAGGACTTGAATGGGAGTTTGGCAAAGTTATATATACAGTTGAATGAAGGAAATAATGTAGTTGAAAATTATTCTATGAATACTGAGCACTTCAAGTTCCATGACTGATTGCTGGGATGGGGAAGTCTTTGAATCACACTTTTTAAGCAATCTCCAATTCTGAACCAAATATGATAGGCTATATAGTTATGTTAACAATGATGATTTTTAGGAAAGTATCATTTTTAATATAAGAAGGATAGGTAGAATTTTTAGGGAAAAAATAAGAAATAGGCTGGGCAGGGTGGCTCACACTTGTAATCCCAGTACTTTGGGAGGCCAAGAAAGGTAGACTGCTAGAGCCTAGGAGTTCAAGATCAGTCTAGGGAACATAGTGAGACCTCACCTTAACAACAACAAATTACCCAGGTGTGGTGGTGTGCACCTATAGTCCCAGCTACTCGGGAAGCTGAGGAGGAAGGATCACCTGAGCCCAGGAGGTTGCAGTGAGCTGTAATCATGCCACTGTACTCCAGGATGGGTGACAGAGTGAGACCCTGACTTAAAAACAAAAAAGAAGAAGAAGCAGAAGAAGAAGAAGACAAAGAAGACATAAAAAACAGCCTGGTGTTGTGTTTAAGTCATGAAGAACATATTGCCTTTGCAAAAGAAACATTGGAAAAGCAACTGGTTGTCACATTATTAAAATTCAGAACAATCCTGAAACCTGATTGTTTTTCAAAGGAAGTTCATAACATTTAGAAACTAGGCCAAATGTTAAATAAAAAAGGAAAAATTTAATTGAATGTTGTAAGGTCAAGAAGAAAAAAGAAAGATTGAAAATGAAGCAACTTTCCAGCTAAATAATGGGTAAAAGCGGGGGGCGGGGGGGGGGTTAGAAAAATTGTGGCTGGGAAAAATGTCATTGCCTAGGTGGAAAGAAAACTGTTAATTGGTAAGCTACAAAATCTCAGAGATTTTTAAGGTTTCCTATTTTTATCTGATTAAAAAAATTTAATTACAGTTGAGGAAAAGGGTTGCCTTATCAAAAGAACTAAAAATAACCCTGGATTATTAAATAAGCATTCTGGAAAATTAACTAAATCAAGATGAGGTAGAAATAACACGGCATGCTAATTTTACTACGGCATTTAACAGCTAATGGCTAGTTTAAGAGTTGTTGTGGAGGTCATAAATTCCTGAAGATTAAGAGAAAGTTACTGGATTATCTATTAATCAAAAGGGAAAAGGAAGCCTTGGTAATTAAGGGGCTGTCACCTGAACTTCAGTGCCCAAAAAGACAAGGACAAATCTTCAAACAATCAATTTGCAATTACGAAGAACTGAAGACAGAGTAGGGACCAACATGTCTTTTAGAGAACAATTCTGTTTCATGACAAAGAGAGAGGTGAGATAGATAAGAGGGATTTTTGAGATATTGGCTATGTGGATTTCAATAACACATTTTCACCTTAATTAGAAATTGTTTGAATTGTTGACTACTATGTTGCAGTAGAATATATGGTATAAATACACTCTTTAAAATCATTTTAACTAAATTGATTTTGTTTCAAAAAAATTCGATGCTCTTTATACACTAGAGATATTTTGGACATATTCATTTGCAATCACAAAGGAATTCTACCTCTTTTGATCAGGGCATAGGTGATTTCACCCAATTTTACAGGACTGTCATGATATTGAAATAATCTGTATGGTTCTTCTATTCTTTGAGGCAGAATGTCTGTGCACATAAACAGTCTTATCAATCACCTCCTAAAAAATACCTGCAGAAGAAATTTTGCCAAAATAATACTTCACTCTTATAATGAATTGAGACTACCAATTTTGATATATTTATCTCAATTTTGGCTACCAATTTAAGCCTATTGATATATTTGGCATAATTTCTCTAGAATGAACCTTGTGAGTATTATATCCTACCATAAAAAAGGAAAATGGTCTATCATCTCCAAATGTGGTACACATTACTTGGTTTCCATTTCCTCAAAATTGAATGGCATTATTTATCTCAACTAACTGCAGGTCTCTGAAATGAATAGCCTAGACCAGGATTGTTTAGAGCTTTTCACCACTGAACACTGCTATACTTCATTCTTTTCTCAAGGAGAAAGTGGCTAATAACTTAAAACTATATTCTATATAAAATCAGAACTTTATATAGACATTCCCTCATATATATTCTGTAGTTCAATATTGAAACATATCCATTAATATTTTAACAAAACGATCAAAAAGCTACCATGAAAATATGACTTAGTACAAATTGAGGGCATAAATAATACTTTTACAATGTCAAACCTTTACTTTTCCAAACATTTGTACAAAATAGAAAACATTGATGACCCAAAATTTTTTAATCTCTGTGATACCTATTTTTATTAAAAAAAAATATGTACAATACAAATTAAAAAATAAAATCCTTCCCCACCCAGTACTTTGTCTTAAAGTTAGGCAAATTCACAATTTTCCTGTCATCATCCAAAAATATTCTATGCAAAACCAATATCAGTATCTATTTCATTTTTCAAATCTGCTGGCAAAATATATACTATCATGTTTCTAGCTACTTTTACTTAATAATTATTTGAAATCATTTCACAGTAGCAGATATAAATATGTATAATTCTGACTGCTACATAATATTTCATAACAAATATACCATAATCAATCAACAAAACTTGATGGATGTTTAGATTTTAGCATTGAGTTTTCATTAAAAAGAAATCTTATTCTAAATTTACATCAAGAATTGACTGGGTCATAAATAAAACTACAATTTAAGTTAAATTTCTCAAAAAGATAACATACACATGACTGTCCTCTTAACATCAAATAGGAAAAACTCTTGGGCTCAAGCGATCCTCCTGCCTCAGTCTCCCAAAAGTGTTGAGATTATAAGCATGAGTTACCACTCCAATTAAAAAAAAATTACTAGATCTAAGAAGCAGAAATATTACTGACATAAATACTATAAAAACTCAAAGTACCATACATGTTGTCAGTAAATGCAAGAAAAAAATATTATTACCTAGCCCTGAATTGTACCCCACATCTTTAAAATTAAAAAGAAAAAAAAAGAAAAAAATATATATTTAGAAAATTCTTACATTGCAAAGAGCACAATGAAACAAGAACTCTACCCATATAGGCCAGATATGTTATTTTAGTTTAATTACAGTTCTTGTCTTCAATAATTTCTTATATGAACTCTAAATCCCTGTGAGATAGTCACACATTAACTATACACCAATTATTTAATATTGGTAGCTTTTAACTCTAATGAAAATGATCACCCAGTATAATGTAAACAGCTTTTATTATAAACATTTATATTTAAAATTATAGCATACATTTATCATAGTAAATTTAACTTGTTAAATAACCTTTTTAAATGAACTCATCACTTTTGTGGTAACTAAACCAGCTATCATCATATAGTATAGGTATCTGCAAGTGAGAAAGCCTAACATTCTTTCTTTTTTTGTAGACTGTTTCAATTTTTTTTAACAGATTCAAATCCCAAAACTAAAGTATATAAATAAAAAATATACTTTATCTTATACTTTTACAGATTCAGGTCCAAACACAAAGCCTCATTATCCTACATTATATAATTTATCACCAATATTGGCAAATTAGTAGACTATTCTCCAACCAGTTTTACAGGCCACAGAGGGCAAATTTATGCCTTTTTCAAGCTCAGGAGATTAATTGAGAGTACAATCACTTATGGGAAGCAAAGGAAAAGAGTCTATCAAAGAAATTCTAGACAGAGGAAAAAGGTAAAAGTAAAATTTCACTCCTAAGTTTAGAAAAATTGACAACAAAACAAATAAACAAGGCCCAAACATATATATATATATGTGTGTGTGTGCCCTACTATAACAAAGACACACACACACACACACACACACACACACACACACACACACACACACACTCTCTCAAACAGACAATTTTAGAATAGACACAGTAATATTTCTGAGACACATATCTGTGTCTAAATTAATATGTGAATAGATATTCAAATAGTCATTGATAGACAGATATTTGTCTCAGATATATTTATGTGTGTATTTTACAATGGTCTGTGTGAGAGACTGTGTGTGTGTGTGTGTGTGTGTGTGTGTGTGTGTGTGTGTGTGTGTG
>CAUYQG010289671.1:0-12349 GCA_963574415.1 Tarsius wallacei
AACCTTAGGAGATGTGGTGTTTTGTTTTCATCATTCTCAATGTCTCAGGCTCAACTTAACCCTGTGGGATTCGTCACTGGTTGATGTCTGCATCCGTCTGGTTATTCAGCCAGTCACAATCCAATCTGTGTCATCTGGCACAGACCTCACAAGTCAGGAGAAACCAGCCAACACCCGCTAGAATCCAGTCATGGGTTCCAGCCTGTTGATTTCACCCTTCTGTTTCTCTTCACCAAAAAGAAATAATGCGAATCTAGAAAGAGTTTTCTTTTCTTAACAAACCCGTGGTAGTGTCTATTAATTATTAGTCCCTTAAGAGTGCAGAAAACCTCTGTTTTAATCATTCCTTTCTGGAGCTTTGCCTAGACTGTACCTCAACTCACCAGTTAAATTTGTAGATGCTGCCTTACTCCTGTTTTGGGGAGATGAGGCATGTATTCTATCTTCTTGTGCTCTTGATAAGTTCTTCATAGCTCTTCTGTCATTAGTTTTAAATGCCCAGATGCATGAGTCTACTTGCAGACAATGTGACCATTTGCAAACAGGCTAGTTGTTCTGACAAACTCTGGTCTGAGTGGCGCACACACACACACACACACACACACACACACACACACACACAAATGCATGTAACAGATTGAGGATCTGGGTGTGAACTGGCCTAATTAGTAGATGTCTACTAGCAAGTCTATGCTGCTAAAGCTTGAATTAAGTAAAAAATATTTTTTTAAATTTTCATTTCTACTCCTTATTTGGATACATTATTCATTTCCTAATGCACCTTTATAAGAAGTGGTGACCAATGATTGCATTTATCTCTGCACATGTGTCACAGAGCTAATTTGAATTGTTTGGCCTAAAATGACAAACTTTTTAGCACTAAAATAATATACAGCCATATAATGTGGCAGTATGCAAAAGCTAACCTAAAGACAACTGTGTTCTCTTTGTATTCTCTTTTTGTAAGATAAAATTTTACTCCGCACTCACAAAATACGTACATGAAATTACCCTTATGGTAATTCGTAATTCATATATATGCCTTTCTGTGATACAGATTGTCTTTTTGGCATAAAGAAGGCTACATAACTGACCGCAATGTTGAAATGCTGCAAAATCGCGTGCTTTCCTTACCTGCCATTAGTTCACATTTACTTTCGTTGAATTCGTGGGGCAGCTGCATCACTGGAAATGCCTTAGGTTCACTGACCACAACTTCAACAAACAGAGGTCCTGATGTTTCTCTTAAGCCCTGGGCATCTGGGAGATTCTTGCTGAAGTCTGGAAGCACATGGGTTGAGAGCAACTCATTCCAGTGATCAGGGTCTGGTTTCTTCTGTTTTGTGTGACCTGGACACGCGTAGCCTCCATCTGCCTGTCACCCTAGAAGAGCACCTGGAGCCAGCCTATGTGGTAGCTCTTGGGCAAAAAGGTTAAGTCCCCTGGCATGAATTGCATTTAGCAACAGAACAAACACAGCAGCTTGGAGATGGGCTTTCATTCATAGGAAACCAGATAGCCAATTTGGTGATAAAATATTTATTTCCTATTATCTTGTGTTGCCAAGACTACTGTGTATAGCATATATCCTAAAAGGAGCTAGAGTTTTAAGGAGCTTGCATATATTAACAAGGAAGTTTTTATTTTGAAAAATATGTTGAGTGGCAGTCTATTGTCATCTAATGTTGATTGAGCTCAGACCATGTTTCACTTTAAGCCAACACTCTGTCTTCTTTTTAAGCATTGCTTTCCTCTAAAATCCAGCAACCCTGTTTGATAGCTTATGGAAGTGAGGCCAAAGGTAAAGTCATCTTTAGGGCCAATAGGTGAATTAATCAGCTTGAACCGATGTTAAGTTTCAGAAAAATCTGATCCCTCTAAATGAACATTTTGTAATAACTTGATTTTTATTTAATTTAAAACACTTTTATTTTTAGCTATTTACAAAGTACCAGCTAACCCCTGTGGAGGATCCAAAGATATTAGACAGAAACTCTGACCTCCAAGGGTCTCTGTTTAATGGGGTTCACTAGCACATGTGCACAGATAATTCTACGCTAAGGCAGACTCGAATACTCACCGTGGGTGGAGTAGAGCGTTCTGGAGAGGTACAGGAGAGGAAGAGTTTCATTTTAACTGGTGGTTTTCAAGAGGGCTTTGCAGAAGATGCTGACTTTGAGTTGGACCTTGAAGAATAATAAAAGTGGGTAACATTTATGGAGTGCCTACGAAATGCCAGCAATGTTCAAAGTGCTTTAAGCTTATAAACTCTTTTGATTCTCATGATTAACCTTGCAAGCCAAGTCATTTTATAGTTTCATAACTGAGGCATAGAGCAATTAATAACTTGCCCAAGGTTAAGAGCAGTAAATGATGTATTTAGAATGCAAATTCAAGGAGTCTGGCACTGCAATGCTCATTCCTAACCATGGTACCATGTTGCTTCCTGTTGGGGATAAATAAGATGTCAGCAAGCACATTCAGGCAGTGAGAGCAGCTCAGCCACCATCATAGAGAAGGGAAAATTCGGGAATGTCTGGGAAATCCAAAGTCTGTTCATGTGGCTTGAACTTGGGGCGGGGGGAGGTACTGATAAACTGTAGAACATGAGAGACTCATAGGAGGGCTGGGTTGTAGAGGGCTTAGAACACTGGCTTGAGGAATTGCAGAGTAACTGGAGGGAAGGGCGCCATTCAGAGATCTGTTGATTAAGTTCTTCAAAAAGGATTTGTTAAGCTTCCCCTGTGTGCCAAGTGCTGTTCTGAGTGTTGAGTACACAGCAGGAAAAAGAGACAAGTCCCTGCTCTCATGGTATGGATGGAATATGGAGGGTGTGCAGGTAAACTGATAATACGTAAGATGACTATATCTAGTGCTGAAAGAGAAGGATAGGGGATAGAATGTGATGTGATGAATTGGGAGTTGATGTGTTAGAATTGGCCAGGGGAGCCCTTGCAGAACTGAGGCCCGAATGACAGAGGAGCCAGACCTAGGCGAGGGCAGGGTGAGAGCACAGCAAGATGGGATTTGGGCTCCTTGGGAAGAGCATTCCAGGCAGAGTTAATGCAGAGACTCTTGGAAGGAGCTTGCAGGGCTCAAGGGACAGAAAGACTGCCAGGAGTGCTTGACAAAACCTGGGGAACGGGCACAGGCTGAGATTTGAGAGGCCAGCAGTGCCAGGACCCTGGAGGGCAGGATAGGGCATCCGTCTTGCATTCCGCATGGACCAGGAAACCACTGGAGGATTGCAAGGAGGTGGATGACTTGACCGGTTTTATGTTCTGAAAAGGTCATTCTGGATAATCCGTGAAGAATGGCAAACGTAGGGGTAGAAGTGACAGCAGGGAGATCAATTAGACAGCAAGAGGCAGAGGTCCAGGCAAGAAAAAGATGATGTGGCCAAGACTGTGAAGGAGGAGGCAGACGGGTAGGCCAGGATTATATTTTGGAGGCAGAGCTGAAAAGACTTGAACAGGGTGAGAGATCCAAGAGGAGGAAAGATACCACCGAGGATGTCCCTGAGAATTTTAGCTTAGGTCACTGAGGATGATAGGGTGCTGGTGATTGAAGTGCGGAGAACTGGCTTGGGGCATGGATGTGAAGAGTTCTCCTATGGGCACGGTGAGGGCAGGGCCACAAACAAGGGCAGCTGCTTTGGGAGTGACAAGGAATGAACGGATGGAGGCAAGAGAGACATGCAGTTAACTGGCACATGAGATTAGACATCAGGATGTGGGTTTTGATAAACTTGGGTTTTAAGCCTGATGAACTGGAAAAGAAGTGGTCCATTAACCAACGTGGTAGAAGAGAATAAGTTTGGGGCAAGGGAAGGATCCATGAAGAACAGAAATCGGGAAGAAATTAATATTTGAATAGTGAATAAAAACATTGCCTTTGGAGCCTAAAAGACATGTTTGAATCCCAGATGAGCCATTTACAAAACCTGTGTGACAAGTGACTTGATTGTTCCAGTATCAGCTTTCTTACGTGTGTAAAATGGGAGAAATGAGATCACACGTTTGAATGCTTAACACATAGGAATCATGAAATAAATATTATCATTATCTCTTGCAATTATCCTTATGAAATAGCAACATAGTAATAATAAAACTCCTGGGGATGTGTTACTAAGTGTTAATGTGTTATATTATTACTAGCATGGTAAAGTCTTTGTTCTTAGTCCCTTTTATGTAAGGATTGCAAGCACAAACTGGAAATTATTTATGTTCTAGTCCCATTTTATAGACAAACTGAAGCTCAGAAAGGGCAACGTGCCCAGGTTATACTGCTAGGAACTGTAGCCTACACATAACAGCCAGGACTCATGCTCAGATCTGACTTATACCAACTAATCCCAGCCAGTCACTTGTAAGATAAAAACACCTTTGCATCACTTTGCCATCTCGCTGAACTCTATGCTGAATGAATAAAATCTGTTTTTCAGAAAACATCATTAGCAAACCACCAGTGTAAAACTGTGTGTTTCATTCATTTTTCAGCACTGGACAGTGTTCCTCTCAAGGCCTGCCTTTGGAGGAGATGAAGAGGAGCCCTCAGTTTCCACCCGTTGACAAATACGGTAAGTATTAAGGAAACTGCTACGAGTAAGGTGATACCTATTTGAGAAAAAGCAAGAAAAAGGTTGTATATTGTAATATCTAGAAAGGTCGATATCCATTTGAGGAAAAGCAAGAAAAACGTCATGTATTGTAATATCTAGAACTGTCGCATGCTTTATTTGTTTATTTTTTAAAGTTTTATTTTACTATAGGGATGCGGAGTACATACGAGGAATAACTCTTAAAACATAAGCAGGCTGCATGCAGGTGAAGCTCGGGTTTCTGACTGGCCCTCACTACCCCGGTAGTGAACCAGGTGTGGACCCTTTGTGTTGTCACGTGGCCCCCACCCTCCTCTCCCCCCTCCCCTAGCAGGGCCAATCCCTTCCATGTTCGGGACTCACTTATGAGTGAGAACATGCGGCATTCATATCTTTGTTTCTGTGATGGATCACTTAGCATGCATCCAATTGTCTGCAAAGGCCGTGATTTTGTTCTTCTTTCTGGCTGTGTGATACTCCATGTCTATACGTACCACATTTTCTTTATCCAGTCCACTTTCGATGGGCAGCAGAGTTGTTGGTTCCACGTTTCTGCTACAGTGAATAATACAGCATTAAATGTGTGTGTGCGGGTGTCTTTTGTGTAGAACGATTTATGTTCCTCTGGGTACTGTAGATCGTATTTTAGTTCTTCTGGGAATCACCACAGTGCTTGCCAAAGAGGTGGAACTAGCTTGCGCTCCTACCAACAGTGTAGAAGCGTTCTCTTTTCTTTGCACCTGTGCCAGCATCTGTTGTTTTTTGACTTACAAATGATAGCCATCCTGACCGGGGTTAGGTGGTATCTCATGGCAGTTTTGATTTGCATTTCTCCAACGATTAGTGAGGCTGAGATGTTTTTCATGTGTCTGTTGGCTGCTTGGATGTCATCTTTTGAGAAATGCACATGCTTGAAAAAGTATTTTAAATATTTTAAGATATTCTAAAAGCACAAAATTTGATCTTGTGTATCTTTTAGTGCTCCATATTTACCTTTAAGCTCAATAATGTGTGTGTGAGAATGCACGAGTGTGTATGTGTGAGTGTGTGTGTGCACGCAAGCATGGAAAAAAGCACAACTCTTTTTAGAAAAATATCTCCTATGTCTCATAACATTCCAAACACTTTGTCAACACTATACTGAGTCCACTGCTTCTAAGCCCCACATCAAGGGGTGAAGGCCTGGAAAAGAAAAACAAGAGCTGTGTCCCCATTAGCCAAGCACCCAAGGGTAAAATGTAAATCCAGCCAGTCCTTCAAGCAGCCGGAGCGGAGGTGAGGGGAGAGCTGATGGGATCCATTTTGCACAGAACTGCTTCAGAAAGAATTAATACAGCTCTTTGAAATAATTAACAATGTTTTTTTCAGGCCTCTGGATGCCAGAGGATGTACAGCTGCCTGGATCACCAGCCACCATGTCTATGTGCTCTGGCTGGGATGTCCTTTTTCCAGCCTTGAAGCCTGAGAGGCTCCATTTTTGATTGGAATTTTAGCACAATGGGCTCATTTAGTCATTGCAGCCTCCTTTGACTATATGGAATACTGAAAAGATGTCTGCCAGTTAGAGAGAGCAGATTTATTACAAGAGCTGGACTGGGGGGAGAATAAATTGGATGATGTGTGTTGGGTTCTCTGATATAGCTGGCAGAAGACCCCAGAGACCTTGGGCTTTGGGATCCTCACCAGTTTGCCTCATCTGCAGAGGACAGTGAGGACCCAGGCATCAGAAAGCTTTTAAGAAACAAAAAAAAGAAGACGTTCTGGTTAGAGGCAGGCAAACTATTTGGGACCATTAAAGAAAGAAAAGTCTGTGCATCTGACTCCCCATACGTGTCTAGAATGCAGCCCGGTGCTTTTTATCATGAGCTTTGCAGCATAATTGGCCAGTCGAGTAACAGATCCTTTGGAGGGGGAAGCGTGCTCCAAGTGTCATATCATTGCATTTCTTAATAGATATAGCATCGTTTCCTCAAACCTTTACAGATGTGACTTCACAACCACAAAATATAGGGCACCCTTTGAAAGGTGTACTTTGACCAAAAGTCATTCCTTTCATGGTGAAGTTTCAAGATGAAGCATTTCTTTAGCTTAAAGACTTGCTCTTAAAGAAATAGAGCTTTAGGGAGAATTCCCCCAAGATGGAGAATAAGACAATGTGATGTGATGATGCAAATGCTGCTTTTGCCAGTGCACATCTGTGCTGGGGCAGAGGAGAGCATTAGGGTATCTGAATGGAGCAAGAGTCCCTATAGACAGAGAAGGCGGATTTGATGTCTCCCACCCGGGACATCACGCCATTCGAGAGAGAACCTTCAGTTAGCCTCCCCTCCACTCCAGAAGCCAACAGTGGTGTCACAGCAGCTCTGAGCTGTTTCTTCCCCACCCTCTCAAAGCGCAGACTAGAGAATGGAGTTCCCATTAAACCCAAAGCTGTTTCCTGTCTACCTGAGACCTTTCACCCTAAAGTAGCAAAATGTGCAGACCTGGTTTAGTCTTTTCCTGAAGCCTGTGGTCAAGTCCAGTTGAGTCCCTCTGGAGCTGGGCAGTCCCACATGTCCAACACGTCTGTTCTTACAATCTGTCTATAATGGCACCGAGCATAAATGCCAGCCTCCATGCCCTGCTGATTCGGCTACCCATCGCCGAGGGAGAGCCCGCCCGCCCGTCCTGGTGGGGTATATGTCCACAGTCAGATTTCCACTGGAGTCCTGTGGGACAAGAGGCACTAAGACGTCATAGGCCCATAAAGTTGCACGTGGCACGTTAGGAGGTTGAGCATAGCCATGAGAGGATTACCAGCTTCTTTAAAAAATTTTTTTTTTAATTTTTTATTTTAAAGATGTGCGGTACAATTCAGGGTTAGGTCTACACATGTTCATTGTATAGGTACCCTTGTCAATGATGTGTGCCCCCCGCTTCCCCTGGCAGTTTCCCACTACTGCCAATCCCTTTCTTATAGTATTATGATAATCGTTCAAGGTTCGCTTATGTGTGAGAACATGTGATACTCAGTTCTTTGTTTCTGTGATATATTGCCCAGTATTATAGCCTCTAAGTCCATCCAAGTTGCTGTGAAGTCCATAATTTTGTCCTGCTTTACGGCTGTGTAAGATTCCATCATGTATATGTACCACATTTTTTTATCCAGTCCTCTTTCAATGGGCAGCACGGTTGGTTCCATGTTTTTGCTGTTGTGAACAATGCTGCAATAAACATACGTGTGTAGGTATCTTTACCAGTACTACCGGATTACCAGCTTCTTAAAGCATCCATCTATGCTTGGAATGGAGTCGCATCTTCAGGTTGAACAAAAGCAAACATGCACACTGCAGGATGAAGATTCTGCTTTGCCCCCCCCCCCAGACTAAGATTCAAGGGGCAACCCCTTCGGGGCCTCTCCCACCATGGGAGCTTTTCTGTCCTCTCAATAAATCCTGCCTTCTCAAAAAAAAAAAAAAAAAGATTTGGGGATGTGTATCCTGCTTCCCCTCATCTTGCACCCATCACCACCTCCCTCGTGTCTGACCAGGGCCGGTCCCACAGGAGGGGAGTGGGGAAGGCCGGGCCGGCAGCAGTGTCACCGTCAGTCTCCCAGGGGCATTTCGTCTCAGGAGAGTTTATGTGCTTCCTGTGGGGTCTTGACAGAGACCTTTCTTATGAAAATAAATATGCCTGCCCCACTGCTACCGCGAGATGTCTTAATGAAAATGGAGATGGCTGAGTTGGCTCTGAAAGCTCAGCTATCAAAGGGCAGCGCGGGCAGCCATGGCCGCTGACGGATGTGCCCATGTTCACAGACGCGATGGATGGCTTCTGAACTCAGAGTTGAGAGGCAGCCGCTTCACCGCATGTGCCCCCTGGCTCTCCAGACAGTGGCCCAACCCTGAGCCACTAGGTCCATGCTCGGGACATTCCAAGGGCATCAAATGCCAACCGAATTTAGACCTAAACACTCATGTACACCAAAAATGCGGGCTTCTAGGAAGAAGAAGACAAACAGGCCCAACCTGCCGTGGAGAAAGGATCTTTCCTGTCTCTCTACTGCTCTCTCCACCTCCCTTTGCAGCCATCACTGGTCGAGCACGCACTGTGTACCAGACCCTGTGACTGCCTCATGTGCACTGCCAACCTTGTGAGTGGTGCTATGATTTCTCTCACTTGTGGATGGAGACACAGAGGCTTAGGCAGCTTAGACAGAGGGCGAGATAACAGAAAAGTTAGGCTGACCAAAGTCACAGAGCCAGCAAGTCGCAGAGCCAGGGCTTGGAAGCCTGTGCCCACTATGGAAGCCTGTGCTTCCAGCCATCGTGACCTATCTCCTTCCCTTTACTCCAAATGTCCTCTTTACTCCAAACTCCAAAGGCTGCCTGGTCGGTGCACTCCCATTACAAACCCTCACATTCATTGTCTGGTCTCAGCTCTCTGTTTTCATTTTAAATTTTCTTTGAGTCTCCATTCCCACACCTGGAATGGCTGCCTGGCGGGTTGTGGATTCCTGTGGGCCAAACTGTTTCAGGAAAATGGGAGGGGTGCACTGGAAGGCTGATGAGTAACAATGGACTTCTCTTCTAATGCAGGCTATGTATCTGATCCCAGGAGCCCGATGTATTTCCATTCTTACCGGGATAGTGGCAGCTTTGAGGACAGCAGCTGACAGCATTCAGCATCCACCTAAGGAGAGTTTTCCCCCAAACTGACAGCAGCAATTCCAGTCGTGGCGAGCTGGCTTCCAATTATAATATCCTACCCTCTAAGGTCGCCTCAAATTGGCTTGTTTGTACGGGTCCTATTTAATTCCCTGCTACAAGTGGGCTTTGGATTTTTGCCTAAAGAATGCAATGCCAAAGAACCAAGACAAAATGCATGTGAGGAATTGTTTTTAATTTTGCAAATGAAAAACAAAAAAAGCAAATTGATATTATCACTTGGAGGGGGACCTAAGCCTCTGGTGGACACAAACATAGCAATGGTTATGTTTTCCTAGACTGAATTGTGTAGACTTTTGCTTGAGAGCCATGGGTTTGATTTCTTAGAGTATCATTCATTTTCTTGTCTCATTATGTTACTTCTGGCGTTCAGCTCTGTGATTAAAGATTCTTTGGTGGAATAGAAAATTGATTCAGAAGTGTATTTCATTTCAGCAAGACTTCCTCCACCAAGTATACTCTCTTCCCGACACATGGGTAAAGAGGAGTAATAGCCTTCAGGTCGAGAAACTTGCAGAAACATAGTACCTAATTACGTAGTCCCCTTTCCGTGTCACACCACCGCCCTGTGCTCTAGCTGGCCAACCTGCTGCTGTCAGACAAGATGTGGTCGGCGCACGCGATGTGGTCAGCACCGCCGGGTCGCTTGTGAAACAAGCCCGCTGGTGCTGCCTTGGAGAAATGAGACACCTGCCCTCCATGCTGGTTCAGCTGGGAAGACAGGAATGGTTCCGCCAGACAAAGTCACTTTACCATTGAAAGACAGGCCTGGAAAAGACATCAGCACTACTTAGGATTTTGGCAAGAGAAATAAAATTAGCAAAGGAGTCTCAGGCACCCTCGCCATCAAGGTTTTCCAACCTTGGCACTGGTTACACTCCGAGCAGGGCAATTCTTTGTTGTGGCAATGGGGGAAGGGTCCCGAACATCGCAGGATGTTTGGCAGCTTTCTGGCCTCTGCCCCTCCTCCCCAGGCACCAGCAACAGCCCCTGGGGTAGTTAATTTTATGTGTCAACTTGACGGGATCACAGGATGCTCAGATATTGGGTTAAACGCTCTTTCTGTGAGGGTGTTTCCAGAAGAGATGAGCATTTGAGCTGACTAGAAAAGCAGACAGCCCTCCCCAGTGAGCAAAGAAGAGAAAAAGAGGGTTCCCTCCCTCTCTCTCTCTCTCCCTCTCTCTCCCTCTCCCTCCCGCCCGCCCTCTCTCTCTCTCTCTCTCTCTCTCTCTCTCTCTCTCCTTCCTGCCCTCTGTCTCTCTCTGTTCTCTCTGTCTCTCTCTGTCTTTCTCTCCCTCTCTCTCTGTCTCTCTCCCTGTCTCTCTGTTTTTCTCTGTGTCTCTACCTGTCTCCCTCTCTGTCTCTCCCCGTCTCTCTCTCTCTCTTTCTCTTCCTTCCTGTCTCTGTCTGTCTCTCCTTCCCTCCTTCCTTCTCTCCCTCTCCCTTTCTTTCTTCCCCCTCAATGCCCCCCTCTCTTTCTATCTGTCTCTATGTCTCCCTGTCTGTCTCTCCCTGTCTCTCCCTCGCTGTCTCTGTCTCTCCCTGTTCCTCCCTCCCTTTCCCCCTCTCTCTTTCTCTCCATCTTTCTCTCCCTCCCCCCCTCCCTCCCTCTCTCCCTCTCTCTGTCTCTCCTGCTTTTTTTCTCCCTCTCCCTCCCTCCTCCTCCTCCTTTTTTCTTCTCTCTCTCACTCTCCCTTCCTCTTTCCTTCTCTCCCTCTCTGTATCTCTGTCTCTCTCTCCCTCCCTCCCCCTCCTCTCTGCTGACTGCCCGGATGGGATGGAGTATCCACCTCTCCCTCCCTTGGTACTCCTGGTTTCAGGACTTCAGACTCAGCCTGGAGCATACACCACAAGCACTCCAGTGCCCAGGCCTTTGATTCCACACCCACCAGCTTCACTGAGTCTCCCGTTTACAGAGAGCAGACTCTGGGACGTCTCGGGCTCTGTAATTCTACAGTCAGCACCTTATAAGATACACACACAGTGTGTGTGTGTGTCCCATTGTTTCTGCTTCTCTGGAAAGCCCTGACCAATACACAAGCAATAGCAATCCAAAATAGCGCCAGACATCTCTAAATGTGCCGGTGGAGCAAAGTCGCCACAGATTGAGAACTAGGCTCCAAATTCGAAAAGGACGACCTGGGGCCTGTGGGGCCAAGAAGGGACTAGAGCGACCGCGGTAGCTTCATTTAGACACACCTGCCTTCTCCTCCTGGAACCAGGGGTCTCGAGGAAACTGGACGGCACAAGTGCCCACTGCTCCCTGGACGTCTGCAGCAAGTTTCTCTCCCGCTTCCCCACCAGCTAGCAATCCCATCTCCAGCGGGCGGTCTCCATCAGGGGAAGAGCAGCCCACTTCTAAAATCCCTCTGAGCCTCTTCTTAGGACCCCCGCAAAGTCGCCAGTCCCCCACGCCCTGACTGGCTTCGGACACCCGGTGCCAGTTCAGAGGCAGAAATGAAGAGCGTGGGGTGCCGGTAGCCCCAGCCTTCTCCTTTCCCTACCCAGTTATTCTGGAGTCCCGGGTCCTCTCTTCCACCAGGCAAGCGCCCAGAGGGCTTTGGGACAGCAGGACCCGGAACCCGAGGTGACCGCCCAGGCATAAACCCCTGGGAGATGGTGGGGAAGGAGAAAGGAACTCATTCAAGTGCACCCGTCTCCATCTCCAGGTGCTCCCTTCCCTTGCTCCTGTTGCCCCAGGAAGCACCTGCACCAGCCTGGGATGCTGCAGCCTTAGTCCTGTATGAGCCCAGTTGAGAGGAATCCCTTAGAAAGTTGTTTTGTTTTGTCTTTTCAAGGCTAACAGAGGCATAGGACATATAATGCCCTCCCTCTCCCCGTGCATCATCGGGACAGGGGGCATGGTGGGGTGAACAAGGAGTTCCCAGTTCCCATTGCATGGAGATCATTTCTAGAAGGAGGACTGCTTGCTTCTGACATGCCTCCCTCTGAGAAGGGGATTTCCTGGCCTGGGTTTGTCAAATCCCTTCTTTGTTTCTTCTAATCAGCCACCTCCTCTCTTCACGCTGCGTTTCTGATGTTG
>CAUYQG010289674.1:0-27637 GCA_963574415.1 Tarsius wallacei
AGACACTGTGGCACATAGAAGAGGAGGGCAAGTCACTGAGGCACACATTATGGTGGGAGGTCAGTCATTGACACAAACTTTCAAAGCAATGCTAGTCAGCTAGGCAAACATTATGGTGTAGGGCCTGTCATTGGGGCATAAATCTCAGAGGGGGTTCAGACACTGGAGCACCTATTAAGGAGAAAAGTCATTTTCTAGGTAACCCATTATGAAAGATTTCCAGTCACTGGGACAGCAATAAAAAGGAGGGCCTGTTATTGTTGCACACTTCACAGAAGAGGGCCAGTCACTGAGGCACCTACCACAGAAGAGGAACAGTCATTGTGGCACACATTTTAAAGGAGGCCCAATAACTGGAAAAAGAATCATAGATAAGAACCAGCTGGTGAGTAGACCTTCCATTACAGAGAAGAGTTACTCACTAGGGGCTTCATTATGGTTAGGGGCTTGTCTCCTGGGCACACATCAAAGAGGACATCCAGTTACTCAGGCACTGATTACAGAGGAGGACCATTGAATAAGGCACCTAACACAGAGGAGGGACAGTCACTAAAGTAGCTTCATAGAGGAGGGCATGTCAATGGGGACAGCCATAATGGAAGTGAATGGGTCACTGGGGAATTTATCACGGAGAAAGGCCAGTCATATGGCACCCAACACAGAGTTGGGTCAGTCACTGGACCACCCCAGACAGAGGAGGTCAGTCACTGTTGCACCTGTTTCAGAATTGTGCCATTCAAAGGAGCACCCATCACAGAGGAGGGCTAGTCAGTGGGGTACCCAACCTAGAGGATATTCAGTTACTAGGACATG
Organism: Tarsius wallacei; assembly: GCA_963574415.1. NCBI lineage: Eukaryota > Metazoa > Chordata > Mammalia > Primates > Tarsiidae > Tarsius > Tarsius wallacei. The sequence goes on from CAUYQG010289674.1 coordinate 814, forward strand.
TATCACAGAGAAGATCCAGTCACAGTGATATTCAATGGGGCAGCCATAACAGAGAAGGACTATTCACTGTGGCAATCATTTTGGAGAAAGACGAATTATCCTGTCACCAATGGTGAATGAGGCCCATTCAATGGACCACCTATTATGAAGTTGGCCCAACAAATTGGACCCTCTACACAGAGGAGGGCTAGTGAAGGGAGCACCAATTATGAGGAGGCACAGAAACTGAGATACCCATCACAGATGAGAGCAACTTAGTGTATCACCCATCGCAGAGGTGGCTGGTTACTGGGGCATCTATCACAGATGACGGCCAGTCATTGAAACACCAATCACAGAAGAGGACTAGTCAGGGAGACATCAAACACCAAGATGAGCCAGTCATTGTAGCACCCATCACAAAGGAGTGTCAGTTGGTGGAACAGGTATCACAGAAGAGGGCCATTCAATGGGGTGCCCATCACAAAGAATGGCCAGTCACTGGAGCAGCCATCACAGAATTGGGGCAGTCACTTGTGCACCCTTTACATAGGTGGACCAGTCACTGTGGTACCCATCACTGAGTAGTGCCAATTACAGGGGGACCCTTCATAAAAGAGAGCTAGACACTGAGACATTCATACAGAGCAGGAATCTTCTCTGGGGCACTGATACCATAAGATGGCCAGTCACTGAGGCCCCCTTTATGAAAGAGAGCCATCACTGGGACAACTATCACAGAGGAAGACTATTCACTGGTTCACTAATCACTGAGGAAGTCCAATCAGAGGGATACCCATCATAAAGAAAGGTTTGTCACTGGAGCACCCATTATGGAGGAGGTCAGTTACTGAGACACCCATCACACAGTATGACTATGCACTAGTGTACACATTATAAATGAGGACTAGTAACTGGGGCACAAATAACCAAGGAGGCATAGTGTTTGTGGCATCTATATTGGAGTAGGTATAGTGAGGCAACCATTATGCAAAAAACACAGTACTGGGGCAGGGAAGACAGAGAAAATCTAGTCACTGGGACACTGATAACAGAGGAGAATTAGTCACCGGTGTATGCATCACAAAGGATGCATTACAGTGGAAGGCTAGTCACTGGAGAACCATCACAGAAGGGGACTAGTAAGAGAGGCACCCAACACAGATAAGCGCTAGTCATTGTGGCAACCATAACAGAGAAAGGAAAGCCACTAGTGCACCCACTAGGGAAGAAGGTCAGTCATTGGGACAATTTTCACAAAGGAGGAAAAATCCCTAGGACAAACATTATGTTAGAGAGCAAGTCACTAGAGCAGCCATCAAAGAATAGGGACAGCCACTTGTGCACCTTTAACATAGGTGGAACAGTCACTGTGGTACCCATCACTGAGAGTGCCAATCTCAGGGGGACACTTCATAAAAGAGAGCTAGACACCCTCTAATTGGACTATCTCAATGATGAGTGCACCAGTGAATAGACCTCCTCTGTGATGGTTGTCCCAGTGATGGCTCTCTTTCATAATGGGGGCCTCAGTGACTCTCCATCCTATGGTATCAATGCCACAGAAGGCAAGTAACAGGGGTATCAATTACTGAGTAGGACCAGTTATTGGGGCACCCATAATGTAGAAAGGTACCCAACATGGAGGAGCTTAATCACTTGGGCACCAATCACAAAGGAGAGCCTGTACTTGTGCACCCATAACAAAGGAGGACCAATTGTTGGGGCGCCTATCAGAGAAGCGAGCCAGTAATAAAGATACCACTCATAGAGGAGAAATAGTCACTGAGAAACCCATACAGAGGAGGGAATGTCACTTTTGCACTGATAACAGTAGAGGACCATTCACATGAGCATGTACCACAAAGCAGTGGTAGTCACAGAAACACCAATTATTGGGTGTGGTAGGGCACGCCTGTATTTCCAGCCACTTGGAAGGCTGAGGTGGAAGGATCGCCGGAGCCCAGCAGGTCAAGGTTGCGGTGGCCGGGTGTGGCCACTGCACTCCAGTCTGGGTGACAGAGTGAGACTCCAATTCAAAAAAAAAAAAAAAAAGAGATTCAGCAACTGTAACACAAATCACGGAGGAGGAAATCATTGGGGCACTCATTATAGAGAAGGCACAGTGATTTTATTATCTATCACAGAGGAGAGCCAGTCACTTGGACACCCATCACAGATGAGGCCAGTCATCGGTACACCCATAACAGCAGAGTGTTCAGTCTTCGGGACATGCACCATAGAGGATTCTACTCACAGGGGTACCCATCACAGATGAGGGACAATCACAGAGGCACTGATCAGAGAGAAAGACCAATCAATGAGGTCCCAAAAAGAGGAGACCCAGTCACTGAGACACCCATCATTGAGTAGTGCCAGTACTGGGTCACCCATCACAGAGGAGAGGAAATCACTGCGGAACAAATAAGTGAGAAGGGTCAATCACTGGGGCATCCCTCACAGAGGAGTACTAGACACTTAGACCCCCACACAGAGAAGGCATTTTCACAGTGGCACTAATAACACCAGAAGAATAGTCACTATGGCACCCATTTTGAAGGAAGGATACTCACTGGGATTACCATCACAGAAGAGGGCCAGTCACTTGGTCACCCACCAATGAGGAATACCAATTAGTGAGATAGTTACCACAATGGAGGACTTTTACAGGGGCAATCATTAGGGAGGAAGCCTAGTTATCAGGACACTAATAACAGAAAAGAGTCAGTCACTAGGGCACCCATTATTAATGATGGCCACTCACTGTTGCACAAATAACCCGAGTCCCAGATACTGTGGCACTCAAATTGAAGGATGGCTAATCACTGAGGACCTCATTATGTAGGCGACCCAATCACTAGGGCAGCAATCATAGAGGAAAACTAGTCAGTAAGGCACTGTTCACAGAGGAGGATTTGTAACAAGGGCACAAATCACACAAGAGGACCAAACACTGAGGCAGTCACCAAGGAAGAAAGCCAGTCACTGGGGCATTCATTCATCATAGAGGGTGGATAGGCAATGGGGCACACATAACAAAAGAGAGCCAGTCACTGGGACAGCCATCTCAAAGCAAATCAACTCCAAAAGGAGGTAAATTCATTGGTACACCCAACACAGAGAAGGGATAATCACTGTGGCTTCCGCAACACAGGAGGACAAATCACTGAGGCAACCATTATGGAGGAGGGCCTGTCAGTGGGACAATATTTACAAAGGAGGGCCTGTCCCTGGGGCAACCAATTATGGTGGAAACCCAGTCACTGGAGCATCAATAATGGAGAAGGATAGTTACAGGAGCATCCATAATAGAGGAGGGTCAGTCACTGTGACAGCTATTATGTAGGAGACCAAGTCACTGGGGCACCAATTACAAATGAAGGCCTGTCACTGGTGCACCTATTGTAGAAGAGGACAAGTCATGAGGTATCCCATGACAGAAGAGAGTGAATGAGTCATGCATAATGGAGGAGGCCCAATATCTAAACATGTATCACAGAGCAGACCCAGTCAATGAGGCAACCTGAGGCACACCTCTTACAGAGGTCTACTCACGTGGCACAATCATAGAAGTAGACATGGGGGAACTTATCATATTGCGGTATCCATCTGGAGCATCCATCACAGAGGTAGTCACAAGCTAACCCATCATAGCATAGGGCTAGTTTCTGGGGCACCCATTACAAAGAAGCTCAGTCAGTGTGGAATGCATCTTAGATGAGGGTTAGTCACTAAGTCACTGATTATAGAGAAAAGGCAGTATCTGGAGAATCAATCAGAGAAAGGGACCTGACATTGGGTCTCCAAAACCAAAGGAAGGAGACACAATGAGTCATCATCATAGAGAAGACCTAGTGAGCGAGGCAGCCATCACAGAAGAGGGCCAGTCCCTGAATAACCTATAACAGTAGATGGTCAGTCACTGGGTACCCATCATAGAGGAGGGACAGTTACTGGAGCACCAATAATAAAGGAGGACCAGTCACTGTTGCACCCATCACAGAGGCAGGTCAGTCATGGAGGGCTCGTGCTGGAGTCTTGCTCCCGCAGGGTCTGAGGTTCCTGGAGGTGAGACGGATTTGGCGCCTGTAAAAAAAAATGAGAAAGAGGGGAGAGAAAGAAATAGGACTGGATTACTGTTTGAGTGACATAAGCCATTTATTGAAAAGTACAGAGGGTTTTTATTTTTTTTTATTTTGCACAATCAGACTCAGATGTCTCCCACATGAACAGAAATCCGGGTGCATGGGGGCGTCCCCCACCCACCAGATATTTCTTCAAGCATGGTGAATAACAAACCCAACTGGTTTCCGTGCCTATGCTAGACTAATGTCCCTTAGAAGTATTGATACAGTTTCTATAAATATTATACCGTTCTATCAATTGTAATCTATATTTTATTTTATTCTACTTAGTTTACCTATGAGTGACTTTCCTATTGATAAACAGTCCATTCCTTTGCTTTGTCCTAACACAGACAATGGAACTTAAACAAAATAACTAAAACCAGTTTTACATAATGTGGCTCAATCAAAAGGTAATTCTGGCATCTCAGTTCCTGGGCTCTTTGATGTGTTCCTGGCTTGTATCAAACAAAAGCCAAAACCATAGTCAAAGGGAAATGGGAACAGCGAGTTTCTAATGTTAGCTTGTGTTCGTCCCTGTCTGGAGTTTTCATGCTTGAGCTAACAAGGCTGTAATGCCAGCAGAAGGCTGTTATGCCAAAGAAAAGGAGAGAGGTAATGAGGTCTCTGCTCCCGAACGCACTATAGTGGTCTCGGGGTCAACAGCCCCCTCCCCGATCCCTAATGCTCAGTGGGCCTCCTTGGCCTGCTATCAACAGGCTGGTCACTGAAACACATACACAGATGAGGGTTTGTCACTGTGCACAGATAACAGAACAGAGTCAGTCACAGAGGCACCCATTATGGAATAGGTCAGTTACTGGGACACCCATCACAGAGGTGGGCTCATCACAGGGCATACACTATGGATGAGTGACAGTCACTGAGTCATAAATAACTGCTGAGGCATGCAAATTGTGGCAACCATAATGGAAGAGATTTAGTAATGGAGGCATCTTTTATGTAGTTAAAAGATCAGTCATTGGGGTATTTTTCATAAAGGAGGGATAGTTACTGGATACCCATTATAGAAGAGACTCAGAAAACAAGGCACCCATCAGAGAAGACTAGTCATTGGAGCACCAATTTTTGATGGTGCCTAGTTACTAGGCACTCATCAAACAAGAAGGTGAGTGACTGCCTCAACCATCACAGAGGATCGTCAATATTGTGGCTAAAATTACAGAGGAGGCCCAACACTAGGGCACCCATTATGGAGGGGATTCAGTAACTGTGACACACATTAGAGAGGAGAGCTATTCACCGGGGCAACCATCATATATGAGGCAAATTACTGGGATACTAATCACATGGGAGGCCCAGTTACTGAAGCACACATTATGGATGAGGCCTAGTCACTGGGACACCAATAACAAAAAAGGGCCAGTCACATACTTTGGAGTATGCTCAGTAAGTTTGACACAGATAAAGGTTAGTTACTGGGGAAAACATTATGGGAGAGTGTCTGTCACTGGACACTCTTCACATAGGAGGCACAGTCACAGGGCACGCATTTTGGAAAGGCCCATTTATTGGCTGTCTTGTATATTGGTGCCCCAGTGACAAACACTTCTTCATTATGGGTAGCCCAGTGACTGTGCCTCCATTTCTAGGTGGCCTCCACAATGGTTACCTAAGTTACTGACCATCATATAGATGGTTGTTCCAGTGCATTGGTCTCCTCCATAGTAGGTTTTCCTTTGACTGGGCCTCCTCTCTGATTTGTGCTCCAGTTACTGGTAATCCACCAAATTGGGTGCCCCAACAAGTCCTTTTCTATGATGGGTGTTTCAGTAACTGGTCCTGCTACATAAATGATGTTCTGGTGACTAGCACTCCACTGTGATTGATACCCTAGTGACTGGCTGTCTTCTGTGATGGGTTTCCCAGTGACTGGCATTCCTCTGTCATGGATACTCCAATGACACAGGGTCTTCTCTATAATGGATACCCTCTGTAAAAAATGCCCCAGTGAATGACCTCTTCCTTTATGGATTCCCCAGTAAGTGACCCTCCTTTGTGATCAGTACCTCAGTGACTTGGCTCATCCATAATGGTGTCCTAATGACTAGCTCTCCTCTGTGATTGGTACCCCTGTGTCTGGCTCTCCTCTTTGATGGTTTATCTGGTGACTTGGTATCCTCCATGTTGAGTGCTCCAGGGCTGGGCCTTCTTCATTGTTGGTGCCCATTGACTGGTGCTCCTCTGTGATTTGCGTCTCAGTGGATAGTGCTCATCCATAATTATTGCTGAAGTGACTCACTATTTTCTATGATGGTTGTCCCACTTAGTGGACCTCCTTAATAATGGTTGTCCTAGTGACTAGCTCTCCTATTTGATGGATGTCCCCATGACTTGCCCTCCTGTTTGATCCTCCTCAGAAATGGATTTTCAGTGATTGGCCCTTCACCATGATTGCTATGCCAGTGTCTAGCTCTCCTCTGTGATAGGTGCCATACTGTTGGATACTCCTGTAATGTGTGCCACAGTGATTGTCCCTCTTCTATGATGGTTGCCCCATTAACTAGCCTTCCTCCCTAATTGGTGACCCAGTGACTAATCCAAATCTTTGATGGGTGACCAGTGTCTGGCCATACTCCAAAATGATTGTCCCAGTGACTCACCCTTTAAAGAAGAAGGCCAGTCATTCAATAACTTTTCACAAAGTAGGTTCAGTCATGGGGAAAGCTAACAGAAGAGGCATAGTCATGTGGCCACACACCAGGGAAGAGTACATTGCACTATGGCACACATCACAGATGAGGACAAAACAGTGGGGCACCCATTAGGAGATGCTAAGTTACTGGGGCACAGATCACAGAGGAAGGCCAGTAACTGGGCTAAACATCACAGAGGAAGCAAAATCACTATGGTACCCATCACAGAGAAGGATCAGTCACTCGTGTTTTTAACAGAAAAGAGCATGTTACTGGGGCACCCATTATGGCATAGGCCCAGTCAATGGGTCATTTATTACAGGGAAGAACCAATCACTGGGACAAACATCACAGAAGAGAACCAGTGACTAGGACACCCATCACACACAAGGGGGTGGTCACTGGAACACAAGTTATATAGGAGACTCTTTTACTGAAACACTCATCACAGAGAAGGGACAATTATTGGGGCACACAGTTTGGAGGAGAGGAAGCCACTTCAGCATCAATCACAGATCAGTTCCAGTCAATGAAACACCATCTAAGAAGGAGGCATAGGACATCAATCACAGAGAGAGGCCATTCACTGTGGTACCCATTATGGAGGAGGCTCAGCCACATGGCCACCCGTTTTACAGGAGTGCTAGTCACTGGGACACCCATGTTGAAGGGAAGTCCTGTAAATAAAACACCCAACATGAAAGAGGGCTAGACACTGCATCAGCCAGCAAAAAGAGTGGCCACTCATTGGGTCTTTAATGGCAGAGGAGATTCGTTCTCAGAAGCAACCATTATAGATGACTCCCAGTCACTGTGAAATCCATCACAGAAGAATGCTAATCACCGGAGCAATCATGATATATGAAGGTCAGTCACTGGAGCACTGATCATAAGGGAGGCACAATTACTGAGGCACACATGCTGGGGACTTATTCACTGGAAATTTCATCACTAAAGAGGGTCAATCACTGGGACACCCTCAATGGAGGAGACTCAGTAAGTGGGTCACCTATCACAGAGAAGGACTGGTCACTGAGAAAAAAATTATGAAGGCGGGCCATAACTTGACACCAAACACAGTGGAGGCACAGTCATTGGGGCACACAGAGTAGAGAAGGGCCAGTCACTGTGGCAGCAATATAGAGACCCAGTCCTGTGACACCAATCACAGAAATAGGCCATTAACTGGAACCAACATCACAGAGAAAGGCAAGTCACTGGGACACCAATTATAGAGTAAGGCTAGTTACTGAGACAATCATCACAGATAAAAATCAGTCATTGGGGCACCCATCACATATAAGGTACAGTATATAGGGCACAGATTATGGTGCAGGATCATTCACTGTTACACTCATCACAGAGTAGTGCCAGTCATAATATCACACATCGAAGAGGATGTCTAGTCACAGGGAGATCCATCACAGAAGGAGGTTATCACTGTGGTACCCATCACATTTGGAGGTTCAGTTACTGGTCTGCCAATTATGAAAGACCAGGCTCTAGGACTTCCATTACAAGAGTTGGGTCAGTCATTTGGTCCCTCACCATTCAGGTTGGCCAGTCATGGGAGACACCCATCAAAATGGTGGGCTACTCACTGGGACGTAAATATTGAAGAGGATTAAGTGTAATAACCATCACAAAGGGCTAATGACTGGGGCAACCATTAAGAGGAGGGTCAGTCATTGGGTCACCAATCACAGAGAAGACCCAGTTACTGGGGAACTCATAATGGAGATGAACCATTTACTGGGGCACCCGTTGTAGAGCAGACTTAGTTATTAGAACAGCCATCACAGGGGAGAGCTGGCCTCTAGAGAACCCATTATTCAGGAGAGTCAGTCGCAGAAGTAACAATCACTGAAAAATCATAGTCACCGGGAGTGCATAATGAAGGAGAGCTAGTCACAGGGATGCTGATTATATAGGAGATTTAGACACTAGGGCAGCTATCACAGAAAATAAATAGTCAATGAGGCATTCATCACAGAGAAGGGCCAGTTAGGTGCACTCATTATAGAGAAGGTTCACCACTGAGGCATCTCTCACAGAGGAGAACCAGTAAATGAAACACTGTTAACAAAAGGGAGCCAGTCACAGGAGGACCCGTCACAGAATAGTGCTAGTCATTGGGCTACCAATTATCGAGGAGGCACAGTTACTGGAATACCCATCATAGAAGAGGACTTTCACTGAGACAGTCATCAAACATGAGTGCCAATCACTGGTGTGCTGATAACAGAGTAGAGCCAGTCAATGAGGCACCTCGCACATGAGGAGTAACCGTCACTAGACATTAATCACAGAGGGGAGAAAGTCACTGGGGTATCCATCAAAAAGGAGATCTAGTTACAGTGAAAGACATTACAATTGAGGGCTAGACACTAAGGCAAATTTATGGAGGAGGACCAGTTAATGGAAACTCTGTCAGAAGAGGGATAGACCCTATCCAGAATCAGGGATGGCCCGTCATCAAAGCTCCAATTACAGAGGAGCCCCAGTCTTTTGTGCATTTATTATGGGGTGTCCCAGTCACTGTAGCATCTAACACAGAGGAGGGCTAGTCAGTGGGACTACCATCATATATGAAGACCATCACTGTGGCGCCAATGAGAGAAGAGAGCTATTCACTGTGGAAATCAATTTGGAGGATGATCAGGAACTGAGATACCCATCACAGAGAAGGTTTTGTCACAAAGTCACCCATCATCTAAGAAGCCCATTCGCTGGGGCACCGATTACAGAGGAGGTACAGTCAATGTGGCAAGCATTAGGAAGGAGGCTCAGTCACTGGAATACCAATTACGAAAGAAGTCCAGTCACAAGGGCATCCATGGTGGAAGGGTCTAGTAAGTAGGGCACCCATCCTAAAGAATGTCTAGTCATGAGGGCAACAATTATGAAGGAAGGAGAGTCACAGAAACACCAATTACAGGGGAGGCCCAGATATTTAGAATCTGTGAGGGAGGAAGGCAAATCACTAAGGCACCAATCAAGGAGAAGTCCCAGTTATTTGGCCAGCAGTCACAGCAGAAAGCTAGTCACTAAGGTACCCGTTATGAAGGAGGGCCAGTCACTGGAACACCAATCCCCAAGGAGGCCAAGTCACTTGGGCACCCATAATGTGCGGAGTTAGTCACTAGGACATCAATTATGTAGTAGACTCAGTTAATGGAGCAACAATCCAAGTGGAAAATTATTGTCTGGGGCACCTATCACAGAGAAGGATTAGTCATAGGGGTATTTTTCACAGAGGATGGGCAGTCATTGGGGGTAGGATCATAGAAGAGGACCACTGTATAAGGCACCAAACACAGGAGATGGGAGAGTCTCTGAGGCATGTATCACAGAGGAATGTCAGTCACAAGGATCCCAATCATAGAGGAGTCCTTGTCACTGTGGCACCAATCATGGATTAGAGAAAGCTACTGAGGCACCCATCACAGAGGTGGAACAGTCACTGTGACAGATACCACAGAAGAGGACCATTCACAGAGGAGGGTCATAATGTAAAGGACTATCACTGTGGCATAAATTAAGTAAGAGACCCAGTCAATGAGGTAGCAATTAAAAAAGAAATGCAGTCCTTTGGGGCACTCATCACAGGGAAGAATCAGTCACTCTGGTATATTTCAAAGAAGAGGGCTAGTTAATGGACCCACAATTACAGAGGGAGGTGGGTCACTGAGACACACATTATAAAAGAGAATCAGCCATTGGGGTATTTATTACAGAGGAGGGACAATCACTGAAACACATGCCACAGAGGAGATCCAGTCACAGGTGCTCCCATCAAAGAGAAGTGCTAGTCACTGGGACACAAATAATGGAGGAGCCCCAGTTACCTGAAGACAGATCACACAGGATGTCGGTCACTTGAGTACCCTTTATGGAAGATTCTCACCTACTTGGCCATCTATTCCAGAGGAGATACAGTCACTGGGCACATGTAACAGGAGGGGACCCACCACAGATGAGGTCAGTTATTGATATACCCATGACAGTGGAAGGCCAGTTACTGGGCACACATTATGCAGGAGGCCCAGTTGCTAAGACAACCATCACAAAAGAGTGCCAATCACTGGGACACCAAATATGGAGGAGGCCAGAAAATGCGACAAACATCACAGAGGAGGGTTAGTCACTGGGCAAATATTATGAAGGAGGTCCTGTCACTGGGCACCAATCACAGAGAAGGCATAGTCACTGGGTCACACATAATATAGAAGGCCCAGTCACTGCTTCAGAAATATGGAGGAGGCCAATCTCTGTTTCATCAATAACATAGGAATGCCAGTCAGTGAACCAGTCATTACTGATGAAAAGATTAATAAGGTCAACAATTTTGGAGGAGGTCTAGTCACTGGGAAAACCAACACTGATGATGACCCATCACTGGGGCACCCATCACAGAGGAGGAAAGTCTTGGGGGCACACACCACAGAACACGTCATTCACTGTGGGAATCCATCAGAGAGGAGGGCCAGTCACAATGGACACATCATAAAAAGACCTAGTTACTGGAAGACCCATAACAGAAGAGAGTTTGTCAGTGTGGCACCCATCACAGAAGAGGATCAGTCACTGGAGCTCCAATCATGGAGAACAGCCAGTCACTGGAACTTCCATCACACAAGAGGGTCTGTCGGTAGATACATCATACAGGATAACCATTCAGGGGGAAATACATTACAATAAAGGGCTACTATCTGGTACAAACAGTATTGATGAGAACCATTACTCTGGACAATCATCACCAAGGAGAATTACTCAATTGTTAAATCATTATGGAGGAAGTCAAGTCACTAGGACAGACATCACTGAAGTAGGCAAGTTACAGGGATAGCCATTACAAATGAGGGTATACCACTGGGGCACCCAATAGAGAGGCACCAAGTTACTGGGACACCAATCAAAGAGCAGTGCTAGTCAGTAGGTCACCCATTATGTAGGGTGAACAGTCACTGGGCCTCAAGTCACCAAGTATGTACAGTCACTTATATGCCAATAATAGAGTAGACCTTTCAGTGAGGCACCGGTTATGTAGGCGTCTCAACAATTGGGGCAGTCACAGTGGAGATCTAATCACTGGGGTATAGATCACAGAAAAGGATTAGTCACTGGTGCCTTTTTCACAGATGGTGAGTCACTTGGTACATGTCACAATGGAGTGGTAGTTTGCCCAGTGACTATCCCTCCCCTGTTGTCCCATTTCTGGCCTACCCCAAAGAAGAGGTAGACACTGGACACACCTAAAATTTGAGAGTCATTACAGAAAAGGCCAGTCACTGGGGCACCCATCACATAAAAAGGACTGTCATGCAGGCGCTCCTAATATAGGAGGGCTAGTCACTGGTGAATCCAACATAGAGGAGGGTTAGACACTCTGACATGCATGAAAGAGGACAGACAGTCATTGGGACACCTATTACAGAAGAGATCCAGTCACTGAAATGTCTTTCAGAAAAGAGGGACATTCATAGAGGCATACATTAGGGAGGATGGCTAGTCACCCTGGCACACATCATATATGAGGTCCAGTCACTGGAGCACCAATTAGAATAGCCTAAGTCACTGGTGCACAGATCATAGAGGAGGGCCAGTAACTGGGTCAGGCAAAATCATTATGGTACTCATCACTGAGTAAGATCAGTAACTGGCATTTTTCAGAGGAATGTCAGTCACTGGGACAACCATTATAGTGGGAGGCCAGTAGCTTGGGTTTTTATCATAGAGAAAAGACAGTCACTGAGGCACTCATCACAGACATTAGCCAATCACTAGTTAACCTATCACAGATAAGTGCTAGGCACTGGAACAGAAATTATAGAGGAGGCCAGTTACTGGAACACTGATTATGGAAAGGGCTAGTCTATTGGGCATCCAATATGTAGGAGGGGCAGTCACTGAGGTATCAATCACAGAGGACTCCTAATCAATAAATTCCCAATTCAGGAGAAGGCACAGGCACAGCAAAACTAACCATAGATGACAGCCGGTCACTGGGCTACTCATTACAGAGGAGTCTCAGACACTCATCATATAGGAAGGCTAGTGATTGTGGCACCCATTTTGAAGAAGGCTCTGTTACTAGGACTCTCAACATAAAAGATGACTGGTCTCTGCAGCACCCAGCACAGAAGATGTGCTGTAATTGGGGCACCAATCGCAGATGTGGTTCAGTCTCTAGGCACCAATTATGGAAGAGAACCAGTTGCTGTGACAAACATCACAAAGGAGGGCTAGTCCCTGGGGCACCCATATTATATGAAGATAAGTCACAAGTGTACAAAACACAAGGGAGACCCAGTGAGTTGGATACCTATTATAAAGGAGGCACAGTCAATGGAGTAACCATCAAAAAAGAGAACCATTCACTAGGCACCCATTATGTAGAAGGATCAGTAATTGGGACACTCAACCCAGAGAAGGACTAGTAGCACCAATAAACAGAGGAGGCACAATCACTGAAGTATCCATAATAGAGAGCCAGTCGCAGACTCGGCAATTTGGAAGAGGCCCAGCCTCTGTGGCACCTATAACAGAGGAAGGCCAGTCACTGGGACAGCAATCATGGAGGAGGGCAATCCACTGGATCACCAATTTTGGAGGAGGGCTAGTCACTGAATGAGGGTCAGTCAGTGGGGCACTCATCACACAGGAGGGACAGTCACTAGGGCACCCATCACAAAGGAAAGGCAATTTTTGGGGCACCCACTACAGATCAGGGACATTTACTGTGGCACTCATCACAGAGGAAGGAAAGTCACAAGTGCAATCATAATAGAGGATGGCTACTCACAAGAAGATACATCACAGAAGAGGATTTATCAGTCTGTCACATGTCACAGAAGGGGCCCAGTCCCTGGGACACCAATCATGGAGAAGAGCCAGTCACTGGACACACATCAAACAAAATGGTCTATAATGGAATCACCCATCAGAAAGGAGGGCTACTTACTGGGGCACAAAGTATTGAGGAGGACCATTTGATGGGACAATTGTCACAGAAGACAGCTTGTCACTTGGGCACCTCTTATGGAAGGAAATCATTCACTGGAATAACCATCACTAAGAGGATGTTACTGGGACAGCCATCACAATGGAAGGCATATAACTCAGGCACCCAATATGGGGGAGACCCAGTAACTGGGATAGGTATCAGAGAGTAGTGCTAGTCATTATGTCACCCATTATGTAGGAGGGTTAGTCACTAAGACACAAATCATCAAAAAGTCACAGTCACTAGGGACACAATGGAGGTGGGCATTCACTGAGGAACACATTATGTAGGAGACCCAATCATTGGGGCAGTTATCAGAGAAGAGGTCAACTTATTGGGATACAGATCACAGAGAAGGATCAGTCACTGGGGCCCTTTCCACAGAGGAGAGCCAGTCAATTGGCACACATCACAGAGGAGGGGTTGTCACCGGGCACCCACCCATCACAGAAGGGAGGCTGTCACTTTGACAGCCATCACAGAAAGTTCCAGGCATGTGTGCACCCATCACTGAGGAGGGCTAGTCACTATGACACTCATAAAAGAGGAGGGTCAGTGACTGGGGCACTCATCACAGAGATCTAATCACTGGTACATCTATCACAGAAGAGGGAAAGTCATAAGAGACACCAGTCAGAAAGGAGTTCCAGTCACTGTGACACAAATTACGAGATGTGGTTCAGTCACTGAGGCACCCATCAGGCGGGTCTCAGTCACTGAGTCACAGATCACATAGGAATATCAGTTACAGGACCAGGCAAAAATCAGTGTGGTACCATCACAGTGAATGATCAGTAACTGTAGCATTTTTTCAGAGGAAGGTCAGTCATTTGGGCAACCATTATAAAGTTGGCTTAGTTTACTGGGGCATTTGACAAAGAGAAGAGTTAGAAAACTGGGAACCAATCACAGTGGAGAGCTAGTCACTGGGAAACCAATGTTGTAGGGGGTCCAGGTACTGAAACATCCATCTCAATGGAGAGCTAATCACTGTCACTACCAATTTGGAGAAGGGACATTCATTGGGGAACCAATCACAGAGGAGTCCCAGTCAATGAATTACCAGTTGAGGAGGAATCCCAGACACAAGAACACCAATCACAAATGATTGTTCGTCACTGGGTTACCCATTTTGAAGGAGGGTTACTAACTTGTAAACCCATCAAACAGTAAGGTTAGCCACTGGGGCACCCATTTTGGAGAAGGTCCTGTTACTAGGACACCCAACTTAAAGAGGGCTAGTCACAGGTGCACCCAGCAGAGAGGACGGTCAGTCATCGGGGCTCCAATCACAGAGGTGGCTCTCTCTCTCAGGCCAGCCTTTTTCAATGAGGCCTAGTCTCTTTGACATCCATAAAAGAGGAGGGCTAGTCACTTGGGCACCCATCATGGCTGAGAAGAGTTATAGGGGAATCAATCACAGGGAAGGCTTAGTCACTGAGTTACACATTACGCAGGAGACCCAGTAACAGGGAAAGCCATCTACAGGAAGGAAACTCACTATGTCACCCATTATTGAGGTTGCTCAGTAAAGTGGGACATCCATCACAGAGAAGGGCTATTGGATGTGGCAAACATTATGGAAGAGGGTAAGTCACTTGGCATCGATAATAGAGGAGGCATAGTCATTGAGACACAGATAACAGAGGAAGGCCAGTCACTGGTTCAGCAATTTGAGAAGGCCTATCACAGGGGTTTCCAATACAGAGGACATCAACTCACTAGAGCACTAAATACAGAGAAGAGAGAGTCACTGGTGCACCCATTTTGTCGTCACTGGGCCACTAAACACAGGTGTGGGTTAGTCATTGGGTCACTTATTATGGAAAAGCTCCAGTCACTTGGACTCCCATTACAGAAGATGGCCAGTCATTGTGGCTCTCATTATGAAGGAGAGATAGCCAATGGTGCACCCATTAAAGAAAGCTAATCACTGAGGCAACTGTCACAGAAGAAAATCAGCCACTGGAACACCAATCACAGAGGAAAGACAGTCTTTGGAATACCAATCACAGTTGAGTTCCATTCACTGGAGCTCCAGATACAGAGAATAGCTATTCACTGATGTTTCAATCACAAGATTGCATGAAACAAAAAGGAAGGTCAGTCCCTGAGACACTCATCACAGAGGAGAGGCAGTCAAAGGGGTACACATAAGAGAAGATGGCCAGTCCTTGGAGTATGGATTACAGAGGTGGCCCTGTTATTGGGTCACCCTTCAGTGATGAGGGCTAGTCACTGGGACACAAAATGCAGAGAAGAATAATTAATATGTAACTAATAACAGAGGAGGACCAGTCATTGGGGCACCCATTATAGAGAATGACGAGTCACTGGCACAGCATTCACAGAGGAGAGATACTGACTGGGACAAGCATAATGGTGGAGTACCAGTCACTCCACAGCCATCACAGAAGAGGACAAATCACTGAGGTAAACATTACACAGGATGACAATTCACTGGACACCCAAAAAGGAAGAATGATAGTCACTGGTCACCCACAATGCAGGAGGTCAATCACTTGGAGACTCATCATAGAAGTGAGCCTGTCACAGCAGCACCTATTACAGAGAAGGTCTAGTCACTTGGACACACAACACAGAGAGGAGTCAGTCAGTGTGGCATCCACAAGAGTGGAATACCAAACACTTGGAAACTAAATTTGGAGAATGGTCTGTATCTGGGCATAAATCATGAAGAAGGCCCTAACAATAGATAACTTATTATGGAGGACACTCAAACCCTGGGACACACAACACAGAAAAAAACCTTTCACTAGAACCCATTAAGAAAGAAGCCCAGTAACTGGAGCACCATTCACAGAAAGAAACTAGTCAGGGACCACCCAGTTTGGAGGAATACAAGTTACTAGGTCATCCTTACAGAGAAGGTATAGTCATGGAGGCACACAACTTAGAGGATGGCCAGTAATTAGGAACTAATCACAGAGGAGGCCAAGTCACTTTGGCAACCAATATGGCTAGTCACTGAGACACACAACATATGTGAAAGCCAGTCGCTGGGGTACAATTTATGGAGGAGGCCTAGTCAATGAGGTACACATTTTGGAGGAGGCTTAGTCACTGGGATACCCTTCACAAAGTATAGCCAGCCACTGGATTGCCCATAATGCAGGAGGGCCTGCCACCGTAACAGCAGCAATCATGAGGAGGGCTACTCATAGACACACCCATAATGTATCAAGGTCAGTCACTAGGGCACCAATCACACAGTAGGTTCCTGGGGCACCTATAATGGAGGAGGGCCAGTTACTGGGTGTTCCACTATGGAGGAGATCCAATTTCTAGGACACTCATCACAGAGGTGATTTAGTTACTGGAGAACACATTATGGAGGAGGGCCATCAACACATTATGGAGGAGAAACATCCTGGGACACCCAACAAGAAGGGCCAGTCACTGGGGTATCAATCACTGAGGAGGCACTGTTACTGGTTCAACCAAAATGAAGGAGGGCTAATCACTGTGGCAGTCATTATGTAGGAGTTTGAGACACTAGGGCAGCAATCATAGAGTAAATATAATCACTGGGGAATCCATCACAGAGGAGCATCAGTCACTGGGGCTTTTTCACAAAAGATGATTAGTCACTGACACATTCTTCACAGAGGAGGGCTAGCAAGTAGGGCACGCCCATTATAGAGAAGGCCTTGCAACTGGGGCATTTATCACAGAGGAAGGATAGTCATTGGGGCACCCATTATATACGAGATTCAGTCACTGAAACGTGTCACTGTCACACTCATAAGAGAGAAGAACCATTCACGGAAGCACCTGTAACTGAGTAGGGTTAGAGAACTAAACACCAACTATGTAGAAGAATTGTATCTAGTGCAGTGATCACAGAAGAAAGCCAGTCACAGGGCCACCCAAAACAGAGAAAGATAAGTCACTAGGGCACGCTTTATAGGAGAGGTTCAGTCATTGGGCTATGTATTACAGAAGAGAGCCAGTCACTGGCACACCCATAACAGAGGAGAGCCAGTCACTGGGATACTCATCACAGAGGAGGATTATTAACTAAGACAATTTTCAAATAGGAAGACAAGTCATTGGATCACACACCATAGATGAGGACAAGTAAAAAAGACATGAATAAACGAGGAGGGCTTGGTACTGGGATTCATATAACAGAAGAGGAGTTGTTACTGTTACACACATCACAGAGGAGAGCTAATCACTGAGGCACCAATCATGAAGAAGAGTCAGTCACTGGGGCACCCAACAAAGAGGAGGTGTGTTCTCGAGGGCACACACAAAAATGAGGAGTGTCAATCACTATGACAGCCATCCCTTAAGAGAATCAATCACTCGGACAGCCATTGCAACGTCATGCCAGGCACTGGGGCACCCATCACAGAGAATGGTAAGTCATTGGGCACCCATAAAAAAGTAGAACCAGTAACAGGGTCATGCATTACAGAGGCGAGTAAGTCATGTTGACACCCCTCACAGATGAGGACTAGTCATTGGGACAACCAGCACAGAGCACTATTTCACCCTCAACAGAGGAGGTCCAGTCAATGATGCATCCATTTTAAGAAGGACCAGTCACTGGGACAACCTTCACAGAGGAGACCTAGTCACTAGGGGAACCATTATAGTAAAAGGTTAAGCATTGGGACAGCCATCATAGAAGATGACCAGTCACTGGGACAACCATTAGAGAGGAAGGCCAGTCACTGAGCATGCAACACAGAAGAGAGGCAGTAACTGGAGAATCGATTATAAGGGAGGGCCAGTCACAGAGGCACCCATCAGGCAAAGGTCACCTCTCATAGAAGAGGCCTAGTCACTGTGACAGATATCACAGAAATGAGTTAGTCACTGTGGCACCCAAAAAGAAGTGAGCCAGACACTGGTGCACCCTATTTGCAATCATTGGGCCACCCATTTTGGAGGAGACCAGGTTACTACAATAATCATTACATAAGACGTACAGTCACAGGTTCACCATCTAGTTGATGACCACACATAGTGTCATCAATCACAGACGAGACCCAGTCACTGAGGCACCCATTATGGAGGAGGTCCAGTCACTGTGACAGGCATCACAGAGGAGGGCCAGTCACATTTTATATGAAGGCCATTCACTGGAACACTAATTATGCATGTGTCCCACTTACTGAGATACTTATCACAGAGAAGGACCATTCACAGTAGCACCCCATTTGAAATAGTGCAAATCACTGAGGCACCAATCAGAGAGACAGCACAGTTAATGGAACACCAATTATGAATATTGTCCAATCACATGAACAACTATCATTGAGAGATTCAATCACTGGGGCATTACTATGGAATATACCCAGAAAATGGGGCACTCATTAGAGAGGGCCACTAGTCCCAGGGGTGCTCATATTGTAGGAGGCCCTGTTACTAGATTACCTATCACAGAAGAGAAATAGTCACGGGAGCACCAATCACAGAGGAGGGCAGTCATTGAGGCTCCAATCACAGAGGAGGTCATTGGGGCACCAATCCCAGTGTGCCATTGGGACACACAATACCGAAGCCCAATCAACATGACAGCCAGTACAGTGGAGGGCTAGTCACTGGTGAATTCATTATATATGAAGGTAAGTCCTGGAACACCAATCACAGGGGAGGTCCACTCACTGGAAAACTATTATGGAGGAGGTCCAGTCACTGGGACACCCACTATGAAGGTGGGACAGTAAATGTTACACCCATTATGGGAGGAACAGGAATAGGCCGTTAGAGGGACTTCCAGCACAGAAGGTGAGACACTAGTGCAAACATAATGGATAAAAATTATTTATTGGGGCACCATTCACAGAGGAGGATGGGGCCCTGGTAAACCCATTACAGAGGAGTGCTGGTAATTTGGCTTACAAGTCACAAAAGAGAGATAGTCACTGGGACACACATTACAGAGGAAAGCCAGTCACTGGGCACCCATAGTACAGAAAAGACTAGTCACTAGGACATCCATTATGGATTAGGTACATTCATGTGGACACTGAGTAGTGAGGCAGGGTAATCACTGGGCCACCCATCGTGGAAGATGATCAGGCCCTGGGTCACAGATTTTAGAGAAGCGCCAGTTACTAAGGTACCCATCACAGAGAAGTTCACGTAACTGAGGCACCCATTACAAAGAAAGGCCAGTCACTGAAGTACCGACTAGGAGGGTGATCAGTCACTGAATCTCCTATCACAGAGAAAGAACAGTCACTAGGGCACCCATATCAGAAGGGACCCAGTCACTGTGATGTTCATCACAGAGGTGGGCTAGTTACTGGGACATCCATCAGAGAGGGGACACTATCACTGAGACACCTATTAAGGGGAAGGCGACCCACTGGAACACCAGTCACAAAGGAAGACTTTTCACTGGTGCCCTAATTATGAAGGGAAACCTGTGAAAGAGGAGGATTAGTCACTGACACACGTTATGGAGGAAAGCCTGTTATAATGTTGCCAACAGAGTCAACCATGTCACCCATCACTGGGGCACCCATAATGGAGATGAGATAGTCACTGGGGTGCTCATTATGTAAAAACACAACACACTAGGGGAGAGATAATAGAGTAATGATAATCACTGGAGCACCCATCACAGAGATGGAGCAGTCACAGGAACATTTTTCACAGAGAAGGGCAAGGCACTCTGGCATCCATCACATAGAAGGGCCAGTCCCTGGGATACCCTTCACAGAGCAGGCCTAATCACTGGGACATTATCACCAAAGAGAGCCATTCAAAGGCTCTGCAATCACGAAAGATGAACATTCACTGAGGCACTAATCACAGAGGGGGGCTAGTCACTCTGGCAACTATCCAAGAGGTGGAGCATTCAATGGAGCAATGGTTACAGAGCAGGGCCCATCCGTGAGGCACCCATTACAGAGGAGGGTCAATCACAAAGTCACACATAAGAAAGCAGGGCTAGACACTGGGATGATCACCACAGATAAGGATTTGTCATTGTGGAACCGTTTACAGAGGCATTTATTATGACAGAGGGCCACTTACTGGGATAAATGTCAGAAAGAAATGCCAGTCACTGGAGCACCTATTAAAAGTTAGGGCCAGTTAATGGGACAACTATCACAGTGAAAGGCTATTCAGTAGGGTACCCATTATCAGAGAGAACCAGTCAATGGGGCACCCATAATGGAGGAGGTCTAGTCATTGAGCAAACATTATGTAGAAGACCCAGTAACTGGGACAGCAATCATAGAGGAAAACTAGTCTTTGAGTCAACCACCACAGCGGACTATCTATCACTGGGATATTTTTGTAGAGGAGGGCCAGCAATTGGGAAACCCATTTCTAAGGAGGGCTGGTTACTGGGGCAGGTAGCACAGAGGACAAATTGTCGCTGGGAAACCCATGGCAGAGGAGAGCTAGTCAATGGAAAGTTTATTACAGAGATAAGAAATAACCATCACAGAAGAGGGCCATCAGAGGATGATCAGTCATTTAGCACCCATTATGAAGTAAGTTAACCCATTGTGACACTCATCACAGAGGAGGACTAGTGTCTAAGGTACCCAAGATATATAAGGGTAAATCACCAGGGCACCATTCACAGTGGAGACCCAGATGCTGACCACACTTTATGGAGGAGGTCCCATAACTGTGACACATAGCCAAAAGGAAAACCAGTCATGGAGTCACCCATGATGAAGAAGGCCTTGTTATTAGGACAATCATCACAATATATGGCTTGTCAATAGGGCATCCATTATGGTGGAGGGACAGTCACAGGAACACAAATCACAGAGTAGGCTTAGTCACTGGGGCACCTATGACAGAGGAGGACCCATCACTATGCTGTTCATCAAAGCAGAAGGACAGTAACTGGAAGACCCATTATGAAGGAGACCCACTCACTCGCCCAACCATTAGAGAAGACAGCCAGTCACTTGCACAACAAGCACAGAGGAAAACCTGTCACTGGGGCATAAATCACAGAGGAGGGTCATATACCACTGCCTCAATTATGGACTGGAATCAGTTATTGGGCACCAATCTCAATGGAGTTCCATTCACTGAGCTACCTGTAACAGAGGAGATCAAGTCAATGGGCCACCCAGCCCAGAGGAGAGACAGTCACTGGGACACATATGATAGAGAAGGGACAGTCAGTGGGAAACCATCACGGAAGAAGGCAACGCACTGTGGCATCAATTACAGAGGGCAGCCAGTCACAGGACAAGCATCAAAAAGTATACTTAGTAACTAATGCACCCATCAAAGAGAAGAGCCAGTTACTGAGGGACATATTAATCAGGATTCATCACAGAGGAAGGTGAGTCACTGGGACACACATTAGTAAAAGGTTCAGTCACTGGGGCTCACGTCAGAGATAAGGGATAGTCACAGGGACATCCATCACAGAGGAGGCCTGTCACTGTGTTACTTTTCAAAAGAAGGCTAGTAACACTGGCACACGACACAGAGGAGGTAAATTCACTGAGGCAGCTATCACAGAGTATGGCCTATCACTTTGTCACCCACCACTGAAGAAAGCCAGTCACTGTGCCACTCATTAGGAGGATGTCCAAGCACTGAGGTACCCATCACAAAGGAGGACTGGTCACTGGAGCACTCACCACATATGAAGGCAAATCACTAGGGCATCATTGACAAAGGAGGTGCAGTCACTTAGGCACATATTATGGAAGAGGTCCAGTAATTGGGACACCCAATACAACGGATGGTATGTCACTGGGCTCCCATTATGGAGAAGGCCCAGTCACTGGGGCACCCACCATAAAGGAGGACCAGTCACTGGCGCACATATTATAGAGGAGGGCTAGTCATTGGGCCACCCATTACAAAAGAAAACTCTTCAGTGTTTCAAACAGTGAAGTCATTTATTAGGACAACCATCACAGAGTATAGCCAATCACTGAGTTACCCACCGCAGAGGAGAGTCAATTATTGGGCACCCATTGCAAATGAGGGTGTGTCAATGAGTCACCCATGACATGGGATGGCCAGTTATTGTGACACTGAAGCCTCAGTAACTTGGACTCCCATCAGAGATTAGGGAAGGTCAATGGAGCCCCAATCACAAGAGGGTCCAGATGCACTGATATCCATCACAGAGAAGAACTAGTCACACTAACAACCATCACATAGGATGTACAGTCACTGTGGAACCTATCACAGAGGAGGACCTGTCACTGTGGAACCTATCACAGAGGAAGGTGAATCACTGCATTATCTATTAAAAGGAAGGCCATTCACTGGAGCTTCAATTACGCGGGGGCAGTCACTAAAACACCCCCTGCTGAAGAAGGCCAGTCAGTCACTAGAGCATCAATCATAGAGGAGGGCTAATCACTGGGAAACCCATCAAAGAAGATCAATCACTGAGACATCCATCACAGCAGACAGGTAGTCACTGAGGCACCCATCATGAAGGAGGACCAATCTCTGGAGCACCTATTACAGAGGAAAGGGTTTCACTGATGCACATATTTTGGAGGAGGCCCTGTCACTAGGAATCCTAACACAGTAATGAGCTAGTCACAGAGGCACCCCTTAAGGAGTAGGCCCGTTTACTAGGCCTGTCATTGCAGAGAAGGGTCAGTCAATAGTGCTCCCATTAAGTAATTTAAGTCACTTGAACACCCATCAGAAAAGAAGGCTAATTACTGGGAGATGGATCACAGAAGAAAGTCACTCACTATAACACCAATCACAGAGGAGGGTCAATCACTGGGGTACCCACAACAGAGAAGAAAATTCATTGGGGCACCCATCATAGAGGAGGCCTTGTCACTGGTACACCCATCACAGAGGAGGGCTAGACACTGAGGCACTCATCACAGTGGAGAGCCAGTAAATGGGACACCCAGTATGGAGAAGGGTCAGTCAGTGGGACACCCTCCACAGGTGAGATGTAGTCACTAGGACACGCATTTTGGAGGAGGGCCATTAACTGGAACACTTCTCACACATGTAGTCATGTCATTGGAACACTCATTAAAGAATAGCCCAAGTCACTGCAATTCCCATCACTATGGAAGTCCCAGTCATTTGGGTACATTTTATTCCTCCCCCAACATTCGGCTACCAATTTTATAAAAATACCAGTCACAGTGGCACCCATCAAAGAAGAAGTACGGGCACCCATTACAGAAGAGAGCTCATCACGGGGACACCTAACAGAGGAAAGACAGTCACTGGAACACCCATCACTGAAGAGAGTCAGTCACTGGAGTATCTACTACAAAAAAGGCCAGTGACTGGGACACATCACAGTAGAGGACTGATCACTGGTGTATCCATACAGAATAAGCCAGTCATT
This sequence comes from Tarsius wallacei, assembly GCA_963574415.1. Classification (NCBI taxonomy): domain Eukaryota; kingdom Metazoa; phylum Chordata; class Mammalia; order Primates; family Tarsiidae; genus Tarsius; species Tarsius wallacei. The sequence continues at coordinate 24,892 of CAUYQG010289674.1, forward strand.
AGTGTACCCAGCACAGATGAGGGTCAGTCAATGGGGCACTAATTGGCAGATAGTTTGTCACTTGGGCGTTCATCACTGATGTGGTTAAGTCATTGAGACACCTAATAAAGAAGAGGGACAGTCACTGTGGAACCCCATATAGAGGAGAACCAGTCAATGTGGAACCAATCACAGAGAAGGACTGGTCACCATGGCACCCATTATGTAGCAGAGTCTTTCATAGGGACACCATAAACTGAGGATGCCCTACCACTCGGCCATAATGGAAGAGTGTTTGTCATTGGTGCATACATTATCTAGGATTTCTTGGTTTGGGGTAATGATCACAGAGGAGAATCTGTCACTGGGGCATTTGTCACAAAAAATTGTAAGTCACTAGAGCACCCAAAACGAAAGAGGACCAGTCAATGGAACATCAATTTAAAAAAAAATTTGCATATGAACCATCCATTATGAAGGAGACTCGGTTACAAGGTCACCCATCACAGGGAGGTCTAATCACTATGGCAACCATTTTGAAGGAGGATCTCTCACTTGGACACAAATCACTGAGGAGGCCCTGTCACTAGGGCATCCATAATGGAGGAGAATTAGTCACTTGGGCACCCATTATTTAAGAAACCCAGTCACTCTGACAGTGATCACAAAGAAAAGATAATCACATCATCACGCATTCCTGAGGAAAGCCAGTAACTGAGGAAATAGCACAGAGAAGGGGGTGTCACTGAAGCACCATTCATAAAAGAGGTCAAGTATCTGTGGTATCCATTAGAAGCAGAACCAATAACTGGGGCTGTGATCAAAGAGGAGGGCCAGTCACTGGGACACCAAGCACAGAGGAGGGTAAGTCACTGGGTTATCCATTATGAGGAAGCCCAAAAACTCGGGCATGCATCACAGAGCATGGGTAGTCACTAAAGTACCCATCACTGCAGCAGACTAATCTCTCTAGCACCCACCACAGTGTAGTAGTATTCTCTGTGGTACCCACTATGGAGGAGACACTGTCACTGGGGCATACATCAAAGAAGTGGGTTAGTCCCTGGGACACTTCTTATACAGAAGGTCCAGTAACTAAACTCACATCACAGTGAGTCAACTCACTGAGGCACACATTATCAAGGAATGGCAGTCACTGGGGCACCAATCAAGAGAAGGTTCATTCACTGAAGCACCATTGTCATTGGTATACCCATCACAGAGGAGGCTCATTCAATGGGGACAGCCATCACAGAAGAGGGACAATCACTGGAGCAACCATCAGAGAGGAGAACGAGTTATTGTAGCATCCATAACAGAGGAAGGCTTCTCAATTGACAGCTGTCTTAGAGAAAGTTATCACAGCAGAGCTCAGTAACTGGGGCATTCATTACAGAGATAGATCAGTTATGGGGTACCTCTCAGAGAGGGAGATTGTCTCTGTGGCACCTATAATAGAGGTGAATTAGTCACCGGAACACCAACCCAAAAGAGGGCCAGTCAATGAGAGAGTCATCACAGAAGAGGGTCAGTCAGGGTAGCACCCATAACATAATAGGGCCAATCACTGGGATTATCACTGAGGAGAGGCAGTCACTGGGGAACCATAGCAGAGGAACGCTAGTTACTAGAGCTCCCCTCAGAGTGATGAGCTAGTCACTGGGATACCCATTATATCTGAAGGTCAGTTCTTGGGTTATCAATCATGGAGAAGAGTCAGTCACTAGGATAAGCATTGCAAATTAGGACTAGTCATTGGGACTCCAATTATTGATAAGGCCTAGTTACTGAAACACCCATTAATGCAGAGACCCAGCACTGAAGCACCCACTATGGTTTAGGCCCAGTCACCATAATATCCATCACAGGGGAAGGCTAGTCAATGGGGCATCCATCATATATGAAGGGCAGTCACTGAGCCACCACAGAGAAGGCAATCACAGAGGAGACTTAGTCACTAAGGATGCACTATGGATGAGGACCCATCACAAAAGAGAAACAGTAGCTCTGGCACCCCTTATGAATGAGGTCCAGAAATTTAGAAACTCATTTAAGAGAGGACTAGTTATTGGGGAACCAACTGAGGAGCTGACCTGTATATTAGAATTTCCCTTACAGAAGAATGCTATTCACCTGGACATCCATCACAGTGGATGGTCAATAATTGGGGCACAAATCACGGAGGATGTCCCATCACTGGGGCACCCATTATGGAGGAGGCCCAGTCACCATAATACCCACCACTGTAGAGGGCTTGTCACTGGTTATCCATTATATATGAAGGTCAGTCACTTGAACATCAATCACAGAGGATGCCCGGTCACTGCAACACCCATCAAAATAGAGGATCAGTAGCTCTGGCGTTCATTATAAAGAAGGCCCAGTAAGTGGGATAGCCAACACAGGGCTACAATTCATGGAGAAGGTCAGTCATGGGGATTCCCATTTCAGAGGAGGGTCAGTCACTGTGGCACCAGTCACACAAGAAGACCAGTCACAGGGACACAAATCACAAAGGAAGGCGAGTCACTGAGACACCCATTATAGATAAAGCCCATTAAGTGGAACACCCATCACAAAGGAGGACTTGTTGCTGAGACAAGTATTACTAAGGAGCACTAGTCACTGTAGCACCAATCATAGAGGATTCCCCGTCACTGAGACACACCAAATGAATAAAGTCCAGTTAGTGAGGCGCCCATTATGAAGGAGGTCAAGCAACTGGGGCATCCATCATACTTGTCACTAGGTGTCCATTAAGAATTAG